>ML103767.1:0-115696 GCA_003697995.1 Taxidea taxus jeffersonii | reverse complement strand
GGAGGAAGCAGGCTCCTTGCTGAGCAGAGAGCCCGATGTGGGGCTCTCTGCTCAGCAAGGAGCCTGCTTCCCTTCCTCTCTCTCTGCCTGCCTCTCTGCCTACTTGTAATCTCTGTCAAATAAATAAATACAATCTTAAAAAAAAAATTAATGGGGCATCTGGGTGATTCAGTCATTAAACGTCTGCCTTAGGCTCAGGTCACGATCCCAAGGTCCTGGGATCAAGCCCCACATCGGGCTCCCTGCTCTACAGGAAACCTGCTTCTCCTTCTCCCACTCCCCCTGCTTGTGTTCCTGCTCTTGCTATCTCTCTCTCTGTCAAATAACTAAATAAAATCTTTTAATTAATTAATGAAGGGCACCTGGGTGGCTCAGTTGGTTAAGTGACTGCCTTCGGCTCAGGTCATGATCCCAGAGTCCCGGAATCGAGTCCCACATCCGGCTCCCACCTCTGCAGGGAGTCGGCTTCTCCCTCTGACCTTCTCCTCTCTCATGTTCTCATCACTCTCTCTCAAATAAATAAAATCTTTTATTTATTTATTTTTTAAAAGATTTTATTTATTTGACAGAGAGACCAGTGTAGGCAGAGAGGCAGGAGGAGAGTGAGGAGGAAGCAAGCTTCCTGCTGAGCAGAGAGCCCTACACGGGGCTCAGTCCCAGAACCCTGAGATCATAAACACTGGGGCTAGCATTTGAATCCAGGTCTGCCTGAAATTTAGATTGTCCCAAATGTTTACTGGTTTCTGAAATAGCTATAATTAATTACTTTATGTAATCTCACCTTTGTAAACACAGTAAACGTAGTTAACTTCCTTGTGTCTGTCATGTGTAAGGTACAAAGCCAGTGTCTAAAGCTGTATTCAGTTTTTAAAATTTGTATCTTGTTTTTGAGTTCCTTTGGATATGGATCATTCACAAAGTCAAAAATATTTTAAGTGAGAAATAATTTTCGGCTCACCAGTTCAGCTTTTATGGTTTGGTGGTAATTGGTAATTGTCTGGCTTTGTGTGACAAGGTTACCTCTAGCCATGGAGCTTAGTTTTTGATAAAACATAGGTTGAATATACTCAAGTAATTCTCCTCTGTTTGAAGATGTCTGACTTTTTTTTCCTTTTTTTTTTTTTTTTTTAAACATTACCTACCATTAGCTTGTCTTCTGTACAGGAAGCAAAGTATCAAACTCTTAAGTTCTTGTGGAAGATAGGGTATGGTTGAGAGTGATGGGACAGACATTCTAGCTTTACTATGCAAGAATTAGAACAAATTAAGTCCCTTTTTATCATATTGTATATTTAAGCATCTTTAAGTGGTTTTATATAGAATGGGAATTTTAAAATTTGACTGTATTTGTGTTTCTGAAGATATAAACATTGTTTTTGGGGTGCTTGGGTGGCTCAGTTGTTGATTATCTGCCTTTAGCTCAGGTCATGATCCCAGGGTCCAGGGATGGAGCCCTATATTGGGCTCTTTGCTTGGGGGAAGCCTGCTTCTCCCTCTCTCGCTCCCCCTACTTGTGTTCCCTCTCTAGCTGACTCTCTGTGTCAGGTAAATAAATTCTTAAAAAAAAAAAAAATTAAAAATGAACATTGGTTTTTGAAAAAGTCATACATTCATATGTTTAAAATGCTAAAGGTAACAACACGGTACATACACAGAAAATTTTCTCTCCTAGGTATGTAATTGTCCTCTGTATGGACAGTTGGAATTACCAGGTTCTTGGCTGTCACTTCAACGGTATTTTATGCATTTATAAGCAATTGTATATATTTTTTTTCCTTATTTTTACTAATGATGTTTTGTATTTTGCTTTTTGCATACATTCAGTCTTGGAAATTTTCAGTACTATAACAAAAACTTAATTGGAAGGTATTTTTAATAGAATATTCCATAATATAAGCTATACCTTTAATAAGTACAATAAATTTTTTACAAATGTAATTTCCTATCTTTTTGTAGATACCCGTGTATGTATTTATGATAAATGCCTAAGAAGTGAGATTGCTAGACAGTTTTAAGAAAGATTGCCAGATGTCTTTCATAAAAATTGTACCAATTTACATTGCCACTGGCATCATGAGAGGGTATCTGTTTCTCTTATACCTTCACCAACACATTCTGCTGTCAGACATCTTATTTGCCAGTGGGTTAAGTGGAAAACAGCTTCTAAGTATAATTTTAGTTTACATTTCAGTTAGGAGTTAAGCTAGTATACCTTTTTACATGCAGAAGAGAAAATCTTGGTCACAAATCTGTCATCTCTGTTGGTATTTACTTACTTTTTTTAAAGATTTTATTTATTTATTTGACAGAGATCACAGGTAGGCAGAGAGGCAGGCAGAGAGGAACAGAGGAGGAAGCAGGCTTGCTGCGGAGCAGAGAGCCTGATGCGGGGCTCGATCCCAGGACCCTGAGATCATGACCTGAGCCGAAGGCAGAGGCTTTAACCCATTGAGCCACCCAGGTGCCCCAGTATTTACTTACTTTTCTATTAGATTATTGATCCTTGTCTTACTGATTTATAGAATGTAGAAGCCCTTTATATGTTAAGTTCCTTAGCTCACTGAGCTATGAGTTAACAAAATTTTTCCCAATGTAACATGAATTCTTCCCATGAAGAATTTTTTTTACATTTATATAACTTTTTTTTTTAAAGATTTTATTTATTTATTTATTTGATAGAGAGAGAGAGAGATCACAAGTAGTCAGAGAGGCAGGCAGAGAGAGAGGGGGAAGCAGGCTCTCTGCTGAGCAGAGAGCCCGATGTGGGGCTCGATCCCAGGACCCTGAGATCATGACCTGAGCTGAAGGCAGAGGCTTTAACCCACTGAGCCACCCAGGCGCCCCTATAACTTGTTTTTTTAAGATTTATTAATTTATTTTAGAGAGAGAGAGGGAGAGCACACACATGAGCAGGACAGGGAGAGGGAGAGAATCCCAAGCAGACTCCCCACTGAGCACAGATCCTGGCAGGAGGCTCAGTCTGATCCCAAGATCACTGACCTGAGCCAAAACCAAGAGTTGGATGCCTAACTTAAACGAACTATTCAGGCGCCCCTACATTTATATAACTTCTGAGTCATTTGTTTTGTTTCCCATAGCTTCCATGATTTTTTAAATCTTTAATTGATCAGGGATTTATTTGGGTGGAATGTATGAGGAATTGATCCAGTATTACTTTTTTCAGATGGTTACCTAGTTGTCCAAATATTATTTTATTAAATAATTGTTTTTCCATTTGATTTTTTAAAAAAATTTTTAAAAGATTTCATTTATTTGACAGAGAGCACAAGCAGGGGGAGCGACAGGCAGAGGGAGAGGGAGAAGCAGGTTCCCCACTGAGTGGGAAGCCCGATGCAGGGCTCAATCCCAGGACCCCAGGATCATGACCTGAGCTGATCCTGGCCGCTTAACCGACTGAGCCACCCAGGCACCCCTCCATTTGATTTAAAATGCCAACTTTATCTAATATTTAACTTCCCTGTATATTTGTATCTCTCTCTTGACTTTCTCACAATAGAAAATTTTAAATTTTAAATCTTTAGCCTTGCATTAGAAATTCAGTAGTGTTGTTGGGGCATGTGGGTGGCTCAGTTGTTAAGCATCTGCCTTCGGCTCAGGTCATGATCCCAGGGTCCTGGGATCCAGCCCCGCATTGGGCTCCCTGCTCAGCAGGAAGCTGCCTTCTCCCTCTCCCACTCCCCTACTTATATTCCTTCTCTCACAGTCTGTCTCTGTCAAATAAATAAATAAATTCAGTAGTGTGAGTGAAAGAACACATAATTTTCTTGGCAATTTCTTTATAATGTGATCTGGTCAGTGATTTTTACAGTGTCATATCAATTTATATAATAAGAATTATTGCAATATAAGGTTTGTAAGTTGATTACATTAATTTAACTATTGTTTGCCTATTTATGCATTAAACTGTATTCATTTGTTTATCCAGACAGCATTTATCAAGTGCCTATTATATGCTAAGTACTACTGTTACAGGCCCTCGGTAGATAAAACAGATCCTTACCCTCACAGAGCTTGCATTCTAGTGGGAGGAGACAGACAATAAACAATAGATACAATAATTAAGTAAGTTATAAAATGTGTTGGGAGTGCTGTGAAAACAAAAAGAGCAAGGAAGAATGGAGTGTTGGGAAGGGTGAAGTGGAGAGCAAATTGCAATTTTGGGTAGAGCGATCTCAAGGTATGCCTTATTGATGAGACATTTGATCAAAAACTTGAAGATGAGGGAATTACCCTTACCTGTGGGAAGAGTATTCCAGGCAAAAGTGACAGCCAGGAAAGATCCTGAGGTGGAAGCATACCTGGTTTTAGTAAAGAGGAGCAGCAGTGAGGCCAGAGTGGCTGGAACAAGAGGGATCTGGGGGAAAGTAGTGGGAAATGGCGTCAAGGAAGTAACAGGGAACCATAGCATGTAGGGCTCAATCTTTTCGGTTTCAAGACTCCTTTATAATCCGATGAGCTACTGAGGATTACCAAGAACTTTTATTTATGTGGCTTGTATCTATCAGTATTTATTATATTAGAAGCTAAAACTGAGAGCTTTTAAAAACAGGCGCACATTCCATTCCAGCTGTGAAGCCATCACAGATTGTGTAGCTCCACTGGAAGTCTCCACTATAGATTCATGAAAGAATGACAGTGACAAAGGCAAAAAACATTTTAGGATTATTGTTGTTTTTAACAATTGCATACACCCTTAAAAGTTCTCCGGAAAAAAAGAACTGGAGAGTCTTAGAGCCCTTGTAAGGTTTTGATCAGATGAGTCATGATCTGATTTAGATTTTAGCTGGGCTGCTCTGGCTCTTGGTTAGAAAAAGGACTGCAGGGACGCCCGGGTGGCTCAGTTGGTTAAGCAGCTGCCTTCGGCTCAGGTCATGATCCCAGCGTCCTGGGATTGAGTCCCACATTGGGCTCCTTGCTTGGCAGGGAGCCTGCTTCTCCCTCTGCCTCTGCCTGCCACTCTGTCTGCCTGTGCGCTCTCTCTCTCTCTCTCTCTCTCTCTCTCTAACAAATAAATAAATAAAATCTTTAAAAAAAAAAAAAAAGAAAGAAAGAAAAGAAAAAGAAAAAGGACTGCAGGGAAGCAGGGGCAGAAACAGGGAGACCAGATAAGATGCTACTGTAGTAATCCAGGCCAGAAATGATTTAGACTAGGTGGTAGCAATGTAGGAGCATTGAAATGGTGTGAGTTTGAATGTATTTTAAAGGTAGAGCCAATAGCATTTCCTGACGGATTCTATATAAGGTGTGAGAGAAGTTAAAATCGTCACCAATGTTTTTGTTTGTTTGTTTCTTTCTTTCCTGAGAAACTAGAAAGGTGGAGTTGCCATCCCCTATGGAGTAGGTTTTGGGGAAAGATAGGTGTTTGGTTTTAGATGTGTTGCATTTAAGATATTTGTTGAACGTTCATGTAGAGATATCAAGTAGTCATGTGGTTGAACGAGTCTAGAGTTTGGAAGTGAGTTATACACTGATGATATAAATTTGAGAGTTGGTGTGCCTGGGTGGCTCAGGGGGTTAAAGCCTCTGCCTTCAGCTCAGGTCATGATCCCAGGGTCCTGGGATCGAGCCCCGAATCAGGCTCTGTGCTCAGCGGGGAGCCTGCTTCCCCCTGTCTCTCTGCCTGCCTCTCTGCCTACTTGTGATCTCTGTCTGTCAAATAAATAAATAAACTCTTAAAAAATTGTTTAAATTTGAGAGTTGTTGGCGTGCATATGCCATTTAAAGCCATGACAGGGGCACCTGGGTTGCTCAGTCACTGAAGCATCTGCCATTGGCTCAGGTCATGATCCTGGGGTCCTGGGATGGAGACCCAAGTCAGGCTCCCTCAGCAGGGAGCCTGACGGCTTCTCCCCTCCTTGTGCTCTGTCACTGTCTCTTAAATGGCTTATTTCACTTAATATATTAGAGGTTCAGTCATGTTATGTAATTGAGTATCCAATTTCTTTCCTTTTTATGGATGAATAATATTACATTGTATATATAGCCACATTTTGTTTTTCCTTTCATCTGGTGAAAGACAATTTGTTTCTACCCTTTGGCTGTTGTGAATAATGCTGCTGTGAACATTGGTGTATAGGTATCTGAATCTGTTTTCACTTCTGTTGGGTATCCTAGGAGTGAAATTGTTGGGTTATATGGACATTGTTTATTCATCTTTTTGAGTTCAACTGCCAAATCGGTATTTATCTCACAGTGGCTGTGCCATTTTACATTTACAATGTGTGAAGATTCTGGGGCACCTTGGTGGCTCATTCGGTTAAGCGTCTGCCTTTGGCTCAGGTCACGTTCCCTGAGTCCTGGGCTGGAGCCCTACATGGGGCTTCCTGCTCAGCAGGGAGCTGCTTCTTCTGCCTGGGTCCCTGCATTCTGCTCATGCTCTCTGTTAAAATAAAATCCTTTTAAAAAAAGATTTATTTATTTATTTTGAGTTTTATTTATTTATTTTGAGAGAGTGTGTGTATGAGTGGTGGGGAGAGGGGATAGAGGGAGAAACTCTTTCAAGCATACTCCTCACTGAACAAGGAACCCAGCGTGGGGCTCGATCCCATAACCCATGAGATCATGACCTGAGGTGAAACTAAGAGACGCTCAACCAACTGAGCCACCCAGGTGCCCCAATAAATAAAATCTTAAAAGAAAATGAAAAAACAAAAAACCCCCAAAGCATGAGGGTTCTAATTTCTCTACTTCTTTGTCAAAACTTGTTATTTTCCATTTTAAAGTAATAATGGGGACGCCTGGGTGGCTCAGTGGGTTAAAGCCCCTGTCTTCGGCTCCGGTCATGATCTCAGGGTCCTGGGATCGAGCCCCACGTCAGGCTCTCTGCTCAGCGGGGAGCCTGCTTCCCCCTCTCTCTGCCTGCCTCTCTGCCTACTTGTGATCTCTCTCTCTCTGTGTCAAATAAATAAATAAAATCTTAAAAAAAAAAATAAAGTAATAATGGCCATACTGAAAGGATATGAGGTGGTATCTTGTTGTGGCTTTGATTTGCATTTCCCTAATAACTAATAATGTTGGGCACCTTTTCTGAGCTTATTGGTCATTTCTGTTTCTTGTCTTGAAAAATGTTTAGTCAAGTCTTTAGCCATTTTTTCATTGTTTTTGATGGTGAGTTATAGGAGTTCTTTATATATTTTGAATATTAATCTTTTATCAGTTATATTATTTATAAATATTTTCTCCCATTCTTTGTGTTCTATCTTCACTCTCTTGATAGTGTCCTTTGATGGTTTTAATTTTGGTAAGGTCCTATTTATCTGTGTTTTCTTTTATTGCCTATGCTTTTATTGTTATATTTAAATCATTGCCTGTATTTAAATCATGAAGATTTGCCCTGTGTTTTCTTCTTCTTAGAGTTATAGGGATGCCTGGATGGCTCAATTAAGCTTCTGCCTTCAGCTCAGGTCGTGATCCCAGGGTTCTGGGATTCAGTGCCACATCGGGCTTCTTGCTTGGCGGGGAGCCTGCTTCTCCCTCTGTCCATCTCCCTGCTTGTGTGCGCTCACTCTCACTATCTCTGGCAAATAAAATCTTAAAAAAAAAAAGTTTTATAATTTTAGCTCTTTTGGGGGCGCCTGGGTGACTCACTCAGTTAAGCATCTGCCTTTGGCCCAGGTTATAATCCCAGGGTCCTGGGATTGAACCCCACATTGGCCTTTCTGCTCATTAGGGAGCCTGCTTCTCCTCTCCCTCAGCCTCCCGCTCTGTCTACTTGTGCTCGCTCGCTCTCTATCAAATAAATAAAATCTTTAAAAAAAGTTTTACCTCTTTTCTTTAAATAAATGTCTGACCCATTTTGAGTTAACTTTGTATATGGTGTGAAATAGGAGTCCAGCTTCCGTTCTTTTTCATGTGGCTCTCCACTTTTCCCTGTACTGTTTGTTGAAAAGACTGCCTTTCCCCCCATTTAATGGTCTTAGAACCCTTGTTTGAAAGTGAATTGAGAGTATATTGTGAGGATTTGTTTCTGGGCTCTGTTCTGTTCCTGTGGTCTTTGTTATCTGTCCTTATGCCAGTATCACACTGTTTTGGTTACTGTAGCTTTGTAGTAAGTTTTGAAGTCAGGAAATGTGACTCTTCTATATTTTTTCTTGTTTTCAAAACTGTTTTGGCTTTTGATGGTCCTTTGAGATTCCATATGAATTTCAGGATTGGTTTTCTGTTTCAGTTAAAATGCCATTGGTACTTTGTTGGGAATTGCATTGAATCTCTACATTGCTTTGGAAAGTGTTATCATCTTAACAATATTGTCTCCCAGTCCATGAACATGGGATGTTTTCCATTTATTTAGAAACCTTAATTTCTTTAAACAGTGTTTAGCTTTCAGTGTACAAATCTTATGCTTCCTTGGCTCATTCCTAAATATCTTGTTCTTTTTGATGCTATTGTAAATGGCGTTGATTTTTAAATTTCCTTCTTGGGTTGTTCACTGACAGTATGTAGAATACAACTGGGGGCACCTGGATAGTGCATAGTTAGGCAATGGGACTCTTGGTTTCACCTCATTTGGTTATCTCAGGGTCATGGGATCCAGCCCCACATCAATTCTGTGCTTATCACAGAGTCCGTGTGGGATTGTCTCTCCCTCTCCCTTTGCCCCTCCCCCTTATTCTCTTACTCTCTCTCTTAAATATATAAAACCTTTTTTTTTTTTAAGATTTTATTTATTTATTTGACAGATAGAGAGATCACAAGTAGGCGGGGGGTGCGGGGGGAAGCAGGCTCCCTGCCAAGCAGAGAGCCCGACGAGGCGGGACTCGATCCCAGGACCCTGAGATCATGACCTGAGCTGAAGGCAGCGGATTAACCCACTGAGCCACCCAGGTGCCCCATATATAAAACCTTTTTTAGAAAAGAGTACAACTGAATTCTGTGTGTTGATTTTTTCTTTTTTTAAGAGTTTATTCATTTATTTGACAGAGAGAGATCACAAGTAGGCAGAGTAGGCAGAGGCTTTAACCCCCTGGGCCACTCAGGTGCCGGGCTTTAGCCTAATTTATCTCTTTAGCCTAATTGCTCTGGCTAAGAATTCCAGGACCAGGGGTACCTGGGTGGCTCAGTCATTAGCCGTCTGCCTTTGGCTCAGGTCGTGATCCCAGAGTACTGGGATCGAGCCCTACATGGAGCTCCCTGCTCGGCGGGAAACCTGCTTCTCCCTCTTCTACTCCCCCTGCTTGTGTTCCTTCTCTCGATGTGTATCTCTCTATTAAATAAAGAAATAAAATCTTAAAAAAAAAAAAATTCCAGGACCATGTTGAATTGAAGTGGCAAGAGTGGACATCCTTGTCATGTTCCTGAGGGAAAGCTTTCAGTCTTTCACCATTGAGTATGATGTGGGTTTTTCATATATGGTCTTTATCATGTTAAGGAAATTTCCTTCTATTCGTAGTTTATTGGATATTTATGAAAGTGAATTGAATTTTGTCACATGCTTCTTCTGCATCAATTAAGATGATTGTGTAGTGTTTTATCCTTCATCCTAATAATGTGTAGTAAATTACATTCACTGCTTTTCATATGCTGAGCCATCTTTGCATTCTGGGAATAAATCTCACTTGGCCATGATATATACTTTTAGTATACTGCAGAATTCAGTTTGCTAGTGTTTGTTAAAGATGTTTGCATCTGTATTCACAGGGGATATTGTATAGTTTTCTTTTCTTGTAGTGTCTTTGTCTGGCTTTGGTATCAATAATGCTGGCCTTAGAATGAGTTAAGAAATATTCCCTCTTTGGGGCACCTGGGTGGCTCAGTGGGTTAAAGCCTCTGCCTTCAGCTCAGGTCATGATCTCAGGGTCCTGGGATCGAGCCCCTCATCGGGCTCCTTGCTCGGCAGGGAGCCTGCTTCCCTTCCTTTCTCTCTGCTTGCCTCTCTGCCTACTTGTGATCTCTGTCTGTCAAATAAAAAAAATAAAATCTTAAAAAAAAAAAAAGAAATATTCCCTCTTTAATGTTTTGGAAGAGTTTAAGAAAGGAATGGGGTGCCTGGGTGCTCAGTGGGTTAAGCCTCTGCCTTTGGCTCAGGTCATGATCTCAGGGTCTTGGGATCGAGCCCTGCATCTGGCTCTCTGCTCGGCATGGAGCCTGCTTCCCCCACTCTCTCTGCCTGCCTCTCGGCCTACTTGTGATCTCTGTCTGTCAAATAAATAAATATAATCTTAAAAAAAAAGGATTGGTATTGGGGTGCTTAGGTGGCTTAGTCAATTAAGCTTCTGACTCTTAATCTCACCTCTTGATCTTGATCTCAGGGTTGTGATAGGCCCTGTATGGGGCTGCGAGGGGAATCAGCTTCAAATTCTCTCTCCCTCTGCCCCCACCCCACACGTATATGCTTTCTCTCTCAAATAAATAAATCTTAAAGAAAGAAAGGATTGGTGTTAATTCTTCTTCAAGTGTTTTGTTACAGTTTTTATGTTAGGAAGAAATGAATCCGGTATTTTGTGAAGCCGTCAACAGTGTTTCAAGGAACTAGAAAGATGTCTTGAGGACTGCACAATTTCAATTTCCAAGCACAATATGAAATTATCATTGCATAAATCAACTCATTAAATCACTAGGGTTGGGGTGCCTGGGTGGCTCAGTGGGTTAAAGCCTCTGCCTTTGGCTTGGGTCATGATCCCAGAGTTTTGGGTTCTGCTCAGTAGGGAGCCTGCTTCCTCCTCTCTCTACCTGCCTCTCGGCCTACTTGTGATCTCTCTCTGTAAAAGAAATAAATAAGTAAATCTTAAAAAAAAAAAAAAGTCACTAGGGTCTGCTGGCCTAGTTCCTTTGCTTCTTTCTTCTTATTTATGTGCTGATGTATCTAGAATCACATAGATCTATACCCTCATTGTTTTAGAAGATTCTGTTATGCAGATTGGGCATCCTCAGAAAGGAGACTTTTGACTATGTATATGCAGTCTCTAAAATACTTCATACACTGTAGTCCTTAAATCCTCTTTGAGAACTTGGTGAGTGATCTCAAATTTAGTAATAAAGAAGCTTATGGCAGAAAATTTTTGCCTGTAAGCACAAAGGATTTCTGGCTTTAGTGTTTTGTTTTGTTTTGTTTTTGACCCCTTAATTGAGGCTGCATTTTGCACAGATTGGCTCTTCCTTTGTTTTACCTCCTTTATCAGCCTAAGACAAGGGCATTAATTATTGTTCATAGAGACTATATACAGATTCTTCTGTGCTAAGATAAAAATAAGCATTTTTCTGGAATCTAAAGGTTAGGTCCTTTTGTTTGAGGTTGAATAAGCAGTGGCTAAAAGTAATTCCTTATAGACCAAAGGAGGAAGCTTTGCATCGTTTTGTTTGGGCTCCCTAACTGGATCTCTGAACATGTCAGCCATTATCACAAAACTGACCAATAGTAACTCTTGAATACAGTGACTTTCAAACGTTTTTGATAGCTTTATACAATAAGAAGTAAGTTTTATAGCATGACCTAGTACATAGCAAAAAAATATATATACAACTAACATGAAAGTCTCAGAGGCCAGTTCTTAACCTTTTTAAAAGAAAATGCAGCCTATCTTCTATTTTGTTCTATTTATTTTTAAAAACATGCTGTTTTCAATTTGCTGAATTGACTTTTAACCTGCTAATAAATGTGGCCCTTAATTTAAAAAATACTCCTCCACAACCCTCAAATTTACCTCTGGATATAGTTGTCTGAATTCCTACCCTTTAGGCATTTTGATTCTGTGGTTTGAAGTAGAACCCAGGAGTTTCTATTTTTATTAAGTGCCCAAATAATTCTGATATCGCTATAGACAAATATTTGGGAACTACTAATAGACCCAACCTAAAAACTATTTTGCTTAAAACTAAATCTGTCATATAAAATTGCTGACATCAGGGTGCCTGGCTGGCTCAGTCAGTAGAGCGTGTGACTCTGGATCTTGGGGTCATGAGTTCAAGCCCCATGTTGGGGGTGGAGTTTACTTTAAAAAATAAGCAAATAAAAATAAAATTGCTGAAACCGTCATTGTCACTTTTGAAGCTTTTTGCCCTTTTAATTTTAGGAAATAAATTAGCCATTACCTAAACTCTCTGGACTTCAGTATTCATATTATTTAATAAAATGTGGGGAGCCATTTTATGTAGTGATTGACAAATAAAGGACGGTTAAATTCCTCTTGATTATAGAAAAAACAGGCTGGGCATGTAGTAGATTAAGTTACTCTCTGGTTTGTTCCATTCAGTAGTGATGTTGTCTTCTTTGACACAGACCAGTTTATGTCTGACTTGGAACACCAGCCATCAGGTTCAGCAGAGAAATGGCCTAACCACAGTGAGCTCTCATGTCCAGCTCCTTTCTGGAGAATCTAGAGGGTGAGTGTTGATTGAAATGTGTCATTGTTTTTATACCCAAATCTGGTATTTGCATGCAGTGGCTGGATTTGCATGTGCTACAGAGGATGGGGTATACACGGGCAATCTTCTTGATAGGTTCACTCATTATCTTTGGAGCTGCACTTTGACTACAAGACTCTGCTTTTTAAATCTAACCACACTAAGGTTCTTACACTGGTGTTTAGAAATTTAATCTGAGTTTGAATAGAAAGCAAGTGTTTAAATTTATTAAAGCAGAGAAGCCCATCCTATAAGAATTGTATGGCTTGGGGGGCGAAAAAAAGGATTCTGTGGGTTGGGTGCTGAGTAAACCTGGTTACCAAATCAGGTGTATAAGCCTACTGATATCTGGTCATGTTTTGTTGTGAGGCAATATGAAATGGAAATAAAGCAGGAAATTTTATCTGTTTCCCACAGGCAACTTGGATCATTTACCCTTGAGCCTGACTTGTGGGCCCCTGTTTACACTCCTGATAGTTCTTCTGGGATTCTATTTGGAAAGAATCCATAGAAATGAAGTTTGTGGGAGGGAAGGGCTGGACCTCAGGCCTCTCTTCCTCAGCAACTCACCAGGAACATAGCTCTCCCTGCTGTCACACAGCTCCTTTCTTCAAAGACTTTGAAAGCCACTCGAGAACATATGTGATTATAAATATACAAATCATATATTGTAAATATACAAGTTATATTGTATATTATGTATATGTAAATTATAAATACACAAATTTTAATTCTCAAAATGCGATTTAAATTTAATTTTAATGAATTTAGGTTTGGAAGGGGACTACCCAAATCCTTATATTTAGGATACTAAAGCCTCATCAGATAAGGCACCCAAACACTGGCTTCTCCCAGAAGCTGAGCCTACCCTGGTCTCACATCATCCTTGTCTCTAGCCATGAGAGGAATAAAAATGGCAACTAAATTCTTGCATCTCTTTAAGGAGAGCTATAACCTTAAGGTTTTTTTGTTTAATTGAAGTATAATTGACATACATATCCTATTAAGTTTCAGATGTGCATCACAGTAATTTGATATTTTTATATATTATAAAATGATCCCCATGTTAAGACTAGTTACCATATGTCACCATATAAAGTTAATACGATATCACTGACTTTATTTCCTCTGCTTACAATACAACCCCATGACTTACCTATTTTTATAGCTGGAAATTTGTATCTCTTAATCCCCTTCAACTATTTTGACCACCCCCCCTTCCTCCCTATAACCAGAAAGATTTAAAGAATTTCCTCATATTATAGTTGAGAAGATCAGTTGAAGAAAGAGTAAGTAAATCACTCTAGTTTTATCACAGCTGAACCAGAATTAAAGTTTTATCTCTTCTAGAGTTTATCCCATTGCTCTTACCGTGTGTGAAGCAACAAGTAAGTTGTTCACTAGTGATCTTGGTAAGGAGTGTTTCTTTGCAATGAAGGGACCAGTGTATGACTAAGGAGTGAACAGGAGGTAAGAACTGAAACATGAAATAGCAGGCAGTGTATATATAACTCCTTTAAGATGTTAAACAATGAAAGAAAAAATTAGATATAGAGGACTCTGTGGGTCCTAGGATTTTTGTTTACTTGATTGTTTAAGGTGGAGAGCCTTACCATACTTAGTAATGATGAGAAAGATCCAGGAGGGAAGGTGGGTAGATTGATTGAAGAGCTGGAAGTGTGAAGAAAATTTTTGGAGTAAGTCTTAAAGAGGCAAATATATAGGATCTGTAGCACAAAGTGCTGGAATGAGTCATGTGGATTTATGGTTCTGGAGCTCAGGTTGTGGCCCTGGAGGTTATAGATTTGGGAGTCAACAGTATATAGAGATGGACAAGATTATCCAGAGAAAATTTACAATATGCAAAAAAATAAAAATAGGGTGAGGGAAGGAATCTTACAATCTTAAAATTCTTCTGAATCCAACAAAGTAAAAACAAGTGGTTTTTGGTTTTTATTTTTTCACATTTCAGTTTTGCTGATATAAAAGGATACATGCTGATATTTGAATACACTTTTGGGTACCTGTGTACTGTTTACTCAGGTGGAGATTTAATGTTTGTCTTTTTTTTTTTTAATCTTTTTTTTTTTTTTTTAAATTTTATCCATTTATTTGTCAGAGAGGGAGAGAGAGCGAAGGAGCACAGGCAGACAGAGTGGCAGGCAGAGGCAGAGGGAGAAGCAGGCTCCCTGCTGAGCAAGGAGCCCGATGTGGGACTCGATCCCAGGACGCTGGGATCATGACCTGAGCCGAAGGCAGCCGCTTAACCAACTGAGCCACCCAGGCGTCCCTAATGTTTGTCTTTGAAGAATGTTTTGACTTACAACCTTTTCTAGAGGAAAGATCTGTGTGATACTGAGTATAGTATCATACACATAAGAGATTTCTTAAAAAGAAAGATTAAGAAAGACTTATTCTCCTGTCTGGGGAGTAAGGGGACTGATTTCCCCTGTCAGGTGTGGTTTAAAAAAAAAAAAAAAGTGTCATAATTTTCCTTTACTAGTAGTAAAACTACTGTTAAAAAGTGAAAGATATCTTCTAATCTTTGTGCATATATTTTCACTTTGTCCTGTGGTTGAAAGCTGTCTAACATTAGAGTGAAGTTTAAAATGACTTAGTTTAAAACTTGGCATGATAGAGCTTAAGCTGGTTATCTTGGTTCTTGCTTAATATAATTAAATATTCTTTCTGTTACCTTTATGGTAATGAGTTTTATTTTTGTTAATAAATAGTAATCTCTTTAACAGAGATTCCAAAATGCAATGGCTTAACCACATTGGAAGTTTCTCCCAAACTTCATGGTAGTTCAGAGATCAGGATTCCTTTTATTTCATTGTTCCTCTGTTTCCTTAGGTATGATCAAAGCAGAGTTACCACTTTGACTTGAGTCTTAGCCCAAAGCAAGAGGTATGGGGGAAGGAAGGGAAGAAGTTATTGAGCCTGGGGTGAGGAAGATACACATATCACTTCTGTTCACATTTCATTGGAAGAAAACAAGTTATATGGCCATACCTCCGTACAAAGGGGAAGCTGGGAAATGTAGTTTACAGCTAAGTGGCCATGTGAGTAGTTAAAATTCAGTTACTTAAGACTGAATTAGGGTGCCTGGGTGGCTCAGTCCTTGGGCATCTGCCTTCAGCTCAGGTCATGATCCCGGGGTCCTGGGATCGAGTCCCTCCCTCATCGGGCTCCCTGCTTGGCGGGAGGCCTGCTTCTCCCTCTCCCCCTGCTTGTGTTACTTTTCTCTCTGTCTCTCTCTCTGTGTCAAATAAATAAATAAAATATTTTTTTAAAAAAAAGAATGAATTAGGACAGTTAGCAATCTACCATAAATGCTTTGTAAGTTTTCAGGAACTTTTTTTTTTTGTCCTTAGTTTGAGAATTTTGGTAAATGCGATTTAATTCTTCATCTCATGCCACAAATAGGTGAATTCAGTTATTTAATGTAGGTAGTTTAGATGGTGTTCATACAACTTACCAAAAACCCAAAGTATATCTTAGCAAAACTGTTAGAGAATAATAAACCATAAATACTAAATTTCTCATCCATTTAAACTCATTCCTTTACTTCCAAATTTCTTTTGTGTTTTTTTTTTTTTTTCTTTTCATTTCAGGTGTAATTCAGAAAATAATTGCAGCCTTCATTTTATAAAAAATAACATCTCCATAAGATTTTCAACAGAAAATCGATTATATACCTTTAAACTTGGGGTACAGGGAAGGGAAGAAAAGGTGAATTTTCCAAACCTGGGTGAATGTTCATTGCAGTTTCAAAATGAAATAATATATATAAATAGAGTCTAATTATACCGAGAAATCCTTTACAAAATGCTCAAGATGCTCAGATGCTAGTTAGAAAGGCCCTTTGGGTTTTTGTGTATATAATGATATATCTGTCTACTCCAGGGGCAATGTCCTGGGTTACTCTGCCCCTGTCCAAATGGTGGTGAGATTTCATACTATACCATGCTTGTCAGCTCTAGCTCTGAAACCTTAAGCATTGGAAATAGCTCTACATAGGAGACCTGTTGTTATGCAAATACCTCTTGTGTATAGAAAGCATTCTGGTGGACTCTTAATTTGGATAGCAGTTTTTGTTTTTGTATTTACTTTTTAAATATTTTATTTAAATATTTAATATTTATTTTATTTATTTGAGAGAGAGCATGAGAAGGAGGAAAGGCAGAGGAAGAGGAAGTAGACTCCCTGCCAAGCAGGGAGCCTGACCAGGGGCTGGATCCCAGGACCCTAGGATCATGACCTGAGCTGAAGGCAGCCACTTAACCAACTGGTCCACCCAGGCACCTCGGATAGCAATTTTTAGATTAAAAAAAAAAACTTGCTCTTACACAAATACTGCTGACAGCTCTGACTACTTCTGTTGTGGTGGCACAGGTGATCCAGGTGTTGGGGTAGTAGGAGTTGATAGCAGCTGTCACAAGTGGGCCAAATGCCATGACCTACATAACCTGTTAGTGCGGGTGTTGAGGGCTGTTGATTCTTGTTCTAGGCTTTTGATTCACTTTATTCTTTGAAGGAGGGAAATGATAAAATTGCATAGTAGGGTTATAAATTCCTGCACTTAAATTGATGAAAAAAAAAAAAAACCAACTCACAACCTTCTGGACTAGGGTTTAAATAAATGAATAAATGCATGCATATATATTCAAAAGAAAGTAGAAAATGAAATTGCAAGCAGTATTTTTAAGAAATAACCTAATGTCAAATCATGAAGTTTTTTTAATCACTAAGTTGTACACCTGAAACTAATGTAAAAATGTGTCAACCAAGTCCTGCATCAGGCTCTCTGCTCAGTAGGGAGCCTGCTTCTCCCTCTTACTGCTGCTCCCCCTGCTTGTGTGCTTTCTCTCTGTCAAATAAATAAAATCTAAAAAAAAGAAATAACTTAAATATTGTGTCTATCAATATTGCTAATAATTTACATTATAGATTTACCAGTAATAATTTTGACTGGCTTAAGTTGACACTCAAATTTTCGCTGGTTGCAGCAGAAAGCTATTCCAGGAATCCCAGAGGTCAGAGCCTGAGCCCAAAGCTCCCAGCCTCAGGGAGAAGAAAGAGGCAGAGAAGAGCAGTAGACTCTGCCATACTGTGCTCAAGTCATTGCTAAAGGGCAGCAAAAAGACCACTTTGTTGTAGTTCTGATTCCTTGTCCTAAAACTCATATTCAGTATTCACCTGTAGCAGTTATTTGAGCATAATTTTTGTTTTTCCAAGTCCCCAAATTATATTAAAATATTCACTTGCTCAGTGATTATATTCAGCACATAGTATATACCGAGCACTAAGGGTTCAGTGGAGAACAAGATGGATAAGGTCCCTGCCCTATTGGAACTTAAATCTACTAATTATTATGTATTAATATTCTGTATTAAAGTATATTTGAGTACTGTCAGCTTGAGTGTTTCTTTGTGGAAAATAATCTTGGCTTTATCATAGTCTTAAAATCCCAAATGGCCAAGAACCTACCAGGTTGCTTCAGCTAAGTGAGGTTAGGTATCACAAGCAAAAGAACAGCAGAACTTTGATAAGAGGGAGCAGAAAGAAAACAGCTTTGATCAGGCTTTTGCTATAAACAGCATCACCTGGGGCGGCTGGGTGACTCAGTGGGTTAAAGCCTCTGCCTTTGGCTCAGGTCATGATCCCAGGGTCCTGGGATGGAGCCCGCATTGGGCTCTCTGCTCAGCAGGGAGCCTGCTTCCTCCTCTCTCTCTGCCTGCCTCTCTGCCTACTTGTGATCTCTGTCAAATAAATAAATAAATAATCTTTAAAAAAATAAATAAACAGCATCACCTGACTACCTCAGAAAATGATATATTTATTCTTATCATCAAAGTACTTGGTGGGGACGCCTGGGTAGCCCACTCAGTTAAGTGTCTGCCTTCCGCTCAGGTCATGATTCAGGATCCTGGGATCGAGTTCCACATCGGGCTCCCTGCCCACTGGAGAGCCTGCTTCTCCCTCTGCCTGCCGCTGCCCCTGCTTGTGCTCTCTTACTCTCCTCTCTCTCTCAAATAAGTAAAATTTTAAAAAAAAAGTGTACTTGGTAAGTGGGTGGATAGTGCTGGATATATACCCTCATTCTCAAGAAGATGTAAGCATTGACTTCCTCATGAAGACACAGGAAAACAATACATCATGTGTGTGTTTTTTATGATGATAAAACACCATTTTTAAAAAATTTTTTTAAAGATTTTATTTATTTATTTGTTAGAGAGAGAGAGCGAGCACAGGCAGACCGAGTGGCAGGCAAAGGCAGAGGGAGAAGCAGGCTCCCTGCCGAGCAAGGAGCCCAATGTGGGACTCGATCCCAGGACGCTGGGATCATGACCTGAGCCGAAGGCAGCCGCTTAACCAACTGAGCCACACAGGCGTCCCGATAAAACACCGTTTTAATCACCTTGTAGATTTAAAACTTGGACAGTGAGATAATTTAAGAAGGTGTGTTGCACGGCAGCTTGGAACATCTCTGAAGTTACCATCCTTGGAAGGGATAAGTGTTGGGAAAAGATGATTGTCAGCTGGTACTCGCTTCTGTATTTGGCTTGTTGCCACTGCTGGGAGACCTGTCTAAAATAGACACTGTCAAAATAAAAATCAGATTGTCCTGCATTAGTTTTAGTAACATTGTCTGGTCCCTTTCCTACCCCATCACCTAGTGAACTTTCAGCATATTATTTCCCAGTAGTTTTGAAGTAATTGTATTGAATTAGGATCCATTTGTTGTCATCAGAAATTGCTGTTTCTTTATTAGTAAGGTCCTTGCCTTTAAGGAGCTCACAAGCTATTTGAGAGACAGAGAATGATGACCCCCTACCAGTAATTCAGTGTGGTGAGTTATGTGAGAGCCCACACGAAGAGATCATGGGCGATCCCTGTGCTCCGTCTTAGCATGAGACTAGGCCATAGACCTACGTGTGGAGTCCACACTGAAAACACTGTTCCTTGCTTGTTAATGTGGCTTGGAATAACAAGTGCCAGTGGCTGCCTTTTCTATTTTTGTGCCTTTTAGATTCTTTCTTTCTTGTCCCTCTCCCTCCCCAAGCATCATATTTGTCCAGGTTTTCTCACTTTGTCTAAATGATTTCCCTGTTTCTCTACTCTCAGCCTCCAAGCAGTGATAGGGGTTTGGAAACTCATGCCACCGTTCACTAAGCAAATGAGTGAACTGCCAAAGCCTCAGTTAACTGATTTATAAAGTGGGTTAGTAGTTACCTTCAAATGTTGTGAAGATTGAAATAAGATACAAAATTTCAGTTGAACTGTCACAGTAAACTTCAGTAAATTCATAAACTTTATTCACAGTAAAATTCAGTAAATTTATAAACTTCAGTAAATATTTTTAAAGTGAATGTTAGTTCCCTTCTTATAGCCATCAGTATATGAATTTGAAGAATTTTAAAAATTACCTAAACTATAAAGAGTAGATGTTAATACTTGAAAATTTTTTAAGTGATTGTCTCCTTTGCTATTATCACATCACATTCTAAGTATGAATTTTTTTTTGTCTTGGCCTATTTTCATTTATAACAGCTGTAGTGAGATATAATTCATTATTATAAAATTCACCCTTGAAAATACACCAGTGGTTTTAGTATATTCACAGAATTGTGCAGCTATCACAACTATCTAATTTTAGACAATCTTCATTACTCCAAAAAGAAAAAAAAAGAAATCCCATACCCATTAGTAGTCACTCCCTATTCTTCCCTCACCAAAACTGGTAACCACCTATTTTCTGTCTGTTCTGGCCATTTTATACAAATGGAATCAATATATGATCTTTTGTGTCTGATTTCTTTCACTTAGCATGTTTCCAGGGTTCATCCATGTTGTAACATGTATTAGAACTTCATTCCTTCTTGTGGCTGAATAATGTTCCATGGTATGGATAAGCCCACATTTCGTTTATCCATTCATCACTTGGTAGACACTTGGGTTGTTTCCACTTTGGGGCTATTATGAAAAATGTTTCTGTGAACTTGTATTCGAATACAAGTTTTTATATGGGTATATGTTTTCCATTCTTTTGAGTATACGCCTAGGAGTATAATCTTTAGTTGATAAAGAATTTTCATTTCAAAGTTAAGAATTCTCATGATGAGAGAACTAAGGGTTCTTATTTGGGGGAATTGGGAGTATTATTTTAAGATTTTATGAGATTTATTTGAGAGAGAGACAAAAATAGGGACAGAGAGAACAAGCAGGCTCCTCCCTGACCCCTGAGATCATAACCTGAGCTGAAGTCAGACACTTAACCGACTGAGCCTCCCAGGTGCCCCTGGGACATTATTTTCTATACTGGCTCCTTAAGATTGAAGTTTTTTGTGTTGTGCTTCATAGAGCCACTATGTTCCTTAAAGTCCTTGACTTGTCATAGAAACCATCGAAAAAGCAAGAGTCTTTTCCAAAAGTTTGAGAACAAATGCCCCCAACATAATGAAGAATACTTTGTATTAGTATAATGTAACAAAGTAACTGCTTTATTTAATAAATCTTTAGTAAATCTTCCTTTATTCTCACCAAAGCATTTATTCGCTTTACATACAAAGTACACCACAGAAATCAGAAGGGAAAAAACCCCTGTAAAGGCATGCAAATTCAGGAAAAGTGAGATTAACATGAACTCATTTCAGATGTATCCTGTCTTCTGCTCTAGAGCATAAGCTTATAGAGGGTAAGAATGTTTCCTGTTCTCTGAGCTGTCTCCCTTCCCATCCCAAACTGAACTGAAAGGGAAAGGAGATGTCTGGAATAAGGTCTCCATTCAGTTTAGGACCAGGCTTTAAGCACTGCATTTACCTTTACAGAAAACTGGAAAGGGAAAAATATCTTTGAAATGGAACTTGGCATAGAGCCTCAGTCACACAAAGGTCACTAATCATTCTTTTTCTTGTTTTTCAGTGAACGAGATAATTGGGAGAGACATGTCTCAGATTTCTGTTTCCCAAGGAACAGGGGTGAGCAGGCAGGCTCCCCTCCCAGGCCCTGATTCCCTGGATATAGGAAGATCCGATGGCCTCTGACAGTGTTCGCTGCAGCCGTGTGTCCATCACCACGTACTTCTCAGCATGGCTCTCTCCTTGGACCTTGGGTTTCCAACTCTGTGGCCTTCAGGACTGGCACCGGGAGTTGGGGTCACTGTATGTGGGGAAAGCAGCATTCCTCCACCTCAGGCCTTGGGTAGATTTTGTAAAAGAACAGGAGCAGCACAGACTGAGCTTTGGGGAAATAAGCTTTGCTTTTTATATTTAAATAGGATACTTTTATATGATGGGTGCTTTGAGTGTGAATGCAGCAGGCTCTCCATTTCAGAGATGCTGCTTTTGCAAGTGACCTGGTTGCTTAGCTATGATTGGTGATTTTACTCCTTTATGGCCATTTGAAGGACTCTTTAGCTTTGATGATATTTTTAAAATAGGAACTTTTGATAAAACCTTCCAGAGGCAAACAAAGAAAAAAAAAATTCCCCTAAGCCCACACCTATGCCTCAGAAACTCAGCATGTCCTAAAGCCTTTCATAGATTTATAGGAAATAAAGCCAAATGTAGCTCATACCTCTTTATAAAAGTAAACTGTTAAAGAGTGAGAAGAGACCATTCCAATCATTGACATGTTGGAATATAAAACGACATTCCAGAGCATAGCCTTTTTGTAACGTTCTAGGTAATCTTCCTGCAATCTCTCCATACTGATGCCATGTTGAAATTGCTTTTCTTCCCTCAGGGCCTTGGATAAGATAGCTACATGTAAGGTGACTTTGAAAGGTGGGTTTTTAGCTTCCTAACTTTAATATCCTGCCATCCTGCAAACAAGTAGGCCGTGGAGTGCTTTTCCCTTTTGTGTCCTCTGTCCCAGACCTTTTCTAACTGGGAGTATCTGCATTTGGCTGCTCTGTAACCTTTCATGCCACAGCCTCATGATTGTTTAGGCAAGTTTGCTGGTTCTAACTCCTCTCCAGAGGCCAGGCTGTGTCAGAAGCTAAGCACAAATGAGCTATGTGTCAGAACAGGAGCAGAGAAAATACAGGACTCCAGAAGGGAAGCTTCTAAGATTCACAGTGGAATGGAATGCTTATCCCTCTTTCTGTTTACAGCCTAAAATGATTCTGGCCTACCCTCCTCCCATGTACATGGCCTAAAAAAAACAGCCTTTTCCCCAAAAGGCTTTGAGGCAAACCCAGACATGAGGTAGCATCATAGATCTGATCCTCCACACCAAAGATGCCCCGGTGCTGCTGCTGGTGAGGCTGGTGCCCAGGGCAGGGGCCAGCAAGAAACTCCAGCCTGCTGTCTACCAAAGGAGGTGCCCGAGTTGGGTGCTTTTTCCAAACCCTGCCCTTCCTCCTCCCTTTAATGGGATTAGTACCTATTCCAAGGCTGGGCCCATTTCAAAGCACCTGAAGTTTGCAGTATGTTTTCCAACAAAATCATGTAATTTCATTTATTCAGGAAGGAAATTTTTTTGAGTGCCTATATGTATGACAGTGTGCTGAGCTGATGGGCTTGATGTTGTTACTCCAGGGGATTAGGAGTCCTAGATGCCAGGACTCTCCATGGAGGCCAAGTAAGGCCTCTGCAGGGGGAGCCGGGTCATTGCCCACCTCCTCTAGTCAGCTAGGTAGGAGCCGTTGGCTTCCTGCAGGATAAAGAAGTATGGTCTTTTTTTCCCCTTCAAACCATGATTTAGTTTTCCCCTAAACCTAGTTAGAGAAAAATGTCTATCCTTCAGCAAATCACTCTGGTCCCTCCTGGAGCTGGGTGTTTTCACATTTTCTTTAAAAGTAAGTTTTATGTCAGAATGTGGATAGTGAGATGTGCTTCAGGGCCTGTAGCTGGCAGCCCACAGCTTCCTTTGAGGGGTTTTAAGAGGTAGCCCCTAATATGAAGTTCCAAACAGCTGGCCAGACTTGCCTCCATCCTCTTGCTCCTGGGGTAGCTGTCTCACATGGGGTTACTGCGAGAGTTTCCCTTGCGGGACCCTCTGGGGGTTGCTCTGCTGCCCTCGGGAATAAAAGCCTCTATGATCCAGTTGCTATGCACCAAATTCTGATGCCTTTTAAATACCTTGATGCCTGTAGCACTAGAAATGCTTTCCTATTTAAAATAAAAGTTGAATTTTAAAAGAGCTTTGTATACTATATAAGCAGTCTTGTATCATTTTGTTAAGTCTTTGGCTTTGCAGGTAAAGACTAAACTGCAGCGTAGTGGTGCTGAGGCAGTGGCTGGACTGGCCAACTGACTTCCAGGAGCGACACTGAGCAGCGGGCGTGTCTTAGCATCTACCCTACCCCTTCCACCCTGTGCTACCTCTTGGTTTGAGGAAGGGAATAAGCAGCCTTCTACTTGCTAGATACAAAGAAACATGGCTGAAAACACCTCGAAAGGGACCAGATGTCCTGTGTTTGGGTTCCCGTGTGGTGTTGCTGCCTAGGGCTAACGTCTACCACCGGAGCTCTGCTGGATCTGGCCATGAAGCCCTCCAGTGGTGGGTTTGTTTTCCTGAAGACTTATTTATTTTGGGAGGGGAAAGGGAGACCCCCGAGAACACAACCTGAGCCAAAACCGAAAGTTTTGTGCCACCCAGGTGCCCCCAGCCTTGAAGCCCTGTTTATAATACTCAGAATAGATGGTCACCTTCAAGGCTCAGAAGGGTTCAAGCTGAAACCTTGTATTGTACAAAATGGGCGATGTACAGTTAAGGGAATGGTTCTCTGTTATGTTGACAGCAGTTGGGATTGTGTTTTCTTACACATTTTTTACTTTAAAACCTTTTATAGGAGTATAGTGCTCCTTACACAAATAACAAAGGGAAGAGCCAGCAATTCAGGTTCCTCAGTTACAGGGCTGAAATAATAAACGGTGACAGGTTAACATTGTCCTTGAAATCTGCCTGAGTTTTCCTCTCCCTGGGGCAGGTGTGGAGCCCACACTCAGGGGTCCAAAGCAGCTAAAGGCACTTTGGCTTTTAGAAAGTCCACGTGGTTAGGAACCTTTGTTTATTTTACGGAGGAGTGAGCAGAGTTCCAAATTCCTTCCGAAGCTTCAGGTATGTACCCTCTAATGGGTGCAAAGGACATTCCACGATGTCTGCTGAGTTCAGGACAACTGGCCTGCCCAAGGTGTGCATGAAAAGTAGGCAGAAAGTCCCCTTTAAAAGTCAGGCCGGAGTTTTTGTGTGAAGGCCTCCTGCCCCCTAGTGTCTTCTGGGGATACTGCAGTACAGTCGGTCAAAACAGTCTGTGATTTTGCCACCTGATAGTCCTTATGCCAAGTTGGAGGAGAGCTAGTGTCCTTGGACCCATGGCACAATGTGGCCACTAAGGGTCAAGTATTCCAGGGGCTGGGGCCAGCATTCTCTGCCTCCCTGCCTCCTACTAGAAGGGAAAGGGAAAGCAGAATATTGGGATCTTTACTCAGAAGCTCCCAGGAGTCATACATTGAAGGCACCAGGGCTTACATTTATAAAAAGCAAGCATGCCTGCTGTGGACACCAGCCCCACAGAATCTGAGTACGGGCTATGGCCAAACAGAGGGATCTCTTGGTGCTACTCAGGAGGCCCAGATCAGGCCATTGGGAGCAGGGTAACACCATTCCACCCCCAGCCCTGCATATAGGATCCAGCCGTCTTTGGGGTGACCAGGCAGAGCAACAAGTGGGAGATGGAGCTGGGGCTTGAGCTCATTCTAGGTGCTGAGAGCTTTGACAGGCCCAGAAAGAAGCCACCTGGTTGAGGGTACTGGTTCTCTGGATGCCAAGAGAGACATGATAGACATTAGCCAGCTCTTACCTCCTGGCTCCCTCACCTACAAACACACCCACTCTTTGGGGGCCTGTAGCACAGTTCGGGGTGGGTCACCAACAGGCATCAAACTGGTGTAGTCATCAGGGGCTAACTGTGGAAGGGAAAGAGATTTAGGAGAGGGAGCTCTAGGCTCAGCCAGTTCCCAAGCCCTCCAGCCACACCTCACCTGATAGGCCTGGAAGATGCTGAGTAGATCCTTCATACCAGCTGTATATGGGACACCCTGCATACGGACCAGGGCTCCTGGCTGGGACAACACTGAGGTGGAAGCAGAGGCCAGGGCAGCAGGGGGTGTGGCGAGGTAGCCCACAGTGGTCGGGGACACTGGGGGGCTAGGACGGGAGAGGCAGGATTTAGGAGTGCAGTCCCATCTATGGCCTAGACCAAGACCTGCCTCCCTCCCTCTTCCCTTGTCTCTGCCTGTGCTTAGTTCAGTTCCTCCTCCTGAAAACTTCTGTCTCCAGAGTGTTTTCCATTCTCATTTGTAGAAGGTATTCTCCAGACTGTACCTGGCACTCCCTTGTCCATCTTAGATTAAGTCCCATCTCTAACAGACCTTGGATTATGTGGCCCAGGAAGGGGATCACGGCCCTCCCGCACACCAGAATGGGGGCAGGACTGTGGAATTTTCTTGGCAGCTGGTACCTGGGGTAGTAAGCTGTGTAGTTCATGTAGAGCTGAGTGGCTGGCCCTGGGTAGTAGGCAACAGGGGTAGGGGCAGCAGGCACCCTGGCAGCCGGGAGCAGTGCTGAAGAGGGATACAAGGCTGCCGTCTCAGCGGGGATGAGTGCTGGGGTGGCCTGGAAGGTGGCGTAGGTAGGTGGTGAGAGGCCTGGAGGCAGAAGCAGAGAGTGCATCTGCAGGGAGCCCAGTACTGCCCTGGGTGAGGCAGCCAGAAGAGAGTCCCCACTGCAGAAAGTGAGGCTTACGACAGCGTAGCCCCCACATGCCTCCTTCCCCAGCCTCTGCAACACTCACAGGGCAGCTTGCAGGGTGGAGGGGACATGCCACTGCGGCTCAAGGTGCCCCCCATTAGCACACGGCTCATCTCCTCTGTGGAGCAGGGGACCACTTCCACATAGCGTTCCTTCATCACTTTCTTATGGCAACGCTGGGCAGCAGCTAGGGCCCGCTCTGCTGATGTCATCTGGATGAAAGCGTCGCCTGAGGGCCGACCCTGTGCACAGGGTCGTCTCATAAACAACCCATCCCGGCAAGAGTGCCTCGCTCCCAACCACATAGCCCTCTCTGACCATGTGGGTCGCCCTGCCGGCAAAAGCCTCACCTGCTGGTTGAGCACCATGTGCACCCCGTGGGGCCGGATGTCAGCAGCTGCCTCCCCCAGAAAGCTCAGGATGTCTTCGATGGTGGCTGTATAGGGCAGGCCTCGAAGGCGTACACAGTCTCTCCCAGTCCCAGCTGCCAGTGGGAAGGGGATGGGGAGCAGGGGAGCGGTGAGTGTGGGAAGGAGTGGGCTGGATGCATAGCGGTTCAGGACCTGGCAAGGAAGGCAGCCACAGGCCTGTCAAGCCAGGTGGGACGGGGGACCCTGGAGGAGAAGCACACGGGAGGAGGGGGAGCCCTGGGTGCTCACCTGCTGCACCTCAGCCGCTGTGCTCCGGAAGAGTTCGATGTATCGCTTACCCAGTATGCCCTTGTGCCTGCGCAGCGCAGCCTGCGCCAGCTCCTCACAGGCGAAGAGGGCAAAGGCATCACCGGTGGGCCGGCCATCAGGGTGGCGCACAAACAGCAGCCCGTCAGCACCCCCAGTCACCGGGCACTCGGGCCCCAGAAAGCCCAGCACGTCCTCCGGCCCAGCCGAGAAGGGCAGTCCCCGCAGCCGCAGTATCACCTGGTCTTCCCGTGACAGGAAACGAGCCACCTCTAGTGATGTGCCTTGGTGAGAGGCAGGGGAATCACCCACTGACTTCATCTGTGCCCTTCCAGATACCCACCTTCACGTGGTGCGCGGCAGGTGGGGGGGGGGCAAGTGGGACACGGATGGAGAACCAGCAGAGCGAGGTGCTGCTGGGGGCATACTCACCCCCCGCGATCTTCACAAACTCCTCTCCTGTTGCTTTGTATACCTGTGGGGACAGTGGGGACAGCCCATGGGTCTCCAGCCTGGTGGGCCTCAGCTCTGCCCTGCTTTACTCCCAGCCCAAAGCCCCACCTCGATATAGCGGACGCCCATGTGGTGCTTGTGTCTCTGCAGCGCTAGGTCCCGCTGCTCGCTGTCCACAAAGCGGATGAGGGCCTCACCATTTCTGCGGCCCTGGGCGTTGAGGCAGAGTGCGACACCACCCCTGCGGAGCCAGTGCTTCGTTAGTGCCTCAGGGGCAGGCCTGCCCTCCTGAGCCCCCCCGCCCCCCTGCCCCTGCCAGACCCACCTGGCAATGTTGAGTCCTTTGAAGAACCGAGCCACATCCTGGTCTGATGACTGCCAGGGCAACCCACGGGCCCGAACCACCGTCTCACTGTCCACCACATCGGCCTTGCTGCTGTGGGGGCAGGGCAGAGTCAGAGCCGTGCAGCTCTTGGCGCCCCCACCCCAGCCCCGCCCTCACACTCACCAAGAACCTGTCTCATATTTCTGCTTTACCACCTCTGCCTTCGAAAACAATTGACCTGAGAGGAGATGGCATGGGGGTCAGCAGGGTCTGGTGGAGGGGGGTCTCCCCACCAAGCTCTGCAAAAAGAGGACAGTTGAGGGGGATAAGAAGGTGACAAAGGAGCTCCCACCTATGGTCTCTTGAAGGTAACAAGTGGGGATGGGGACTTTGAGGAAGTAAGACACAGACATCCGCCCAGTCCTGAGAGCAGGTGACAGTCGGTGGTGAGGGAAACCTTACCACTGGGCTCTTCGAGCAGGTGGAGGATGACAGCTACCATTGTCTTCACTTCCCAGACCCCAAAGTCATCCTCTGTGGCATCTGTCTCTAGCCCCAAGTCTATGAGCAGAGAAATAACAATGAGGAAATCCCAACAGAGAGGCAAACATTTGTTCTGATCCAGCTCATATATGCCTTCACAAGTCCCCATCCCAGACATATGCAGACCTATGTCCCTATTTCAGATGCACCCCAGCACCCACACAGAGGTATGTCTCGTCAAGGACCTGACAGAAATGTAAACTCGTGTGTGTTTATATAACCCTTCAGGATGCACATACTCAAACATAGCCTACGGCTTCCTCCCGACCTAACCCTTCCGGGTTGCAGGTACCCTGTGCCATGGTGGCCACGGTCAGCTCCCTGGCAGGGCAGGCGCTTGGGTGCTGTACATGGAACTCTCTGCGGAGGTCGTAGAAGGAGAAGAAGGTGTCGGGGAGCACCAGGTTCTGGGGGCACATGGAAGGGGGCATGAGTGGGGGGAACTTGAGTGGCCCTGCCCACCCCCATGACAGGGGTCCTGGGAACCCTACCCTCTGCTGTGCCCTCAGTGGCATACCTTCCTGGAGGCCTCGGGGTGCAAGACCTGTCTCAGCAGCTGCTGTCCATCAGTGCATAGCATGTAGGGGCCCCCACCTAGCAGAGCCACATCCCCGCTCACCAGCTGTGAGAACTGGGGAGAGGGAGTGGGGAGAGAGACAGACACAGGCTCATAGCTAGACGGGCAGGAGGGAGGGCACAGGCTGCAAAGCAGGTTCAGCTAGATGTTCAGCCCTACCCTGCCTGGGGAGGGGTTAGCCACAGGTGTGAGGCCTGGTTCTGTGTCCCTCTTGTCCCCCAGTCCACTGTCACCTTCTCCAGGCCAAATGCGGCAGACACGTATCACCCAAGCCCCCATCAAACACACTCCCAAGAGTCTGGAGTGGGGCCAGAGCAAACACCTGGTGGAGTGGGACAAGCAGGTGGGAAGGGGCGGGGCAAAGCAGGTTAAACCTGTACCTGACCAGGCACCACCCTCAGACAGGTGGGGGAGGCCCAATCCTCCTGCCTGAGGCCTAGCTGGCTCATGGTCAATGGCAGCCCCGCCTCTAGGTCTGACCAACCGAGGGCCAGAGAAAATCCAAGGACAGCTCCACACCTGGACGCCCTGGGCAGCATGAGCTTTGACCCACACTATCGACCAGCTGGCACGGAGTTGTTTGCTCACAGAGGGGGTGGCACTTCTCAAGCTGCCCAGCACCCCCCCTCCCGGCCCCCCAGCCTTCCTCCCTGCTAGAGAACAGTAGAAGTACTAGGCACAGGCCCAGAGCAGGCCAACCCAGTTCTCCTTCAGCGCACTCCCCAAGCAGGGTCTAGCCTGGGAGCCCTTCTGGAACAGGATCAGGTTCAACATGTTTGTACCTCATCAAGAACCACCGGCGTTGTTGGAAAATGAAAGAATTTGTGCGTGTAAAGCACTTAAACTCATTACACTCAAGAATCAGGCTCAGGGTGAGTGCAACACCGGAGATAAGAAAAAGAAAACAGCAACGGGATCCGCCTCCCACTTCAGCCAGGGCTGGGAGGCACCCTGGGCCTTTGCACTCAGGAGACAGGTAGCCTTCAGGCGGGGTCGGGACAGCGCCCACGCCTGGCCAGCCGGCCGGGACAGGCCTAGACGAGCGGCTTACACCTGGCGGCGTCTGCCTCAGAGGCAGACCCCGCCCTACGCCCCCGCTCCAGCGTCTCCTGGGCGGGTGGGTGGGCCGACGTCGCCGGCGGCAGGGACGGTGACCTATGGCCGACACCAGGCCCCTCGGCCCTTTTGCCTTCCGACTGCCGTTCTCGGAGACCTGGCCAGGCAGGTTCCCAGAGGCGTTTCAGCCTCACAGCCCTGCCGGCCCTGGGAGGGGTCTCGAAGCTTCCAGCCCACCGCGTCAGTAGGAGTGAATCCCTGGAAAGGCTGAAAAGTAAGGTGCCCCCAGGAACGGCCGGCACACGCGGGAATCTCTGAAACTTTTAAACAACAGGAACTCGTCCTACCGCCCAGGCCAGTTGGTCGCAGCACGCCAGGCCTTGCCTCCTGCCGCCTCTCCCGCTGAGAAATGTCCCCGCGGCCCCGCCATGCCTCCACTCACCTGGGTCCCAGCACTCACCTGCTGCAGCACCTTGTCCAGAGGCTCGGCCCGCGCCAAGCTGTCGGCGCTCAGGCCGCTCGCCTCGCGGCACTGCGGGCTCAGTGCGGCCGCCTCGGCGCGAACCAATGACTTGTGCAACGTCCCCACCTACGAGCGGCGGGGGAAACCTATCAGCCACTGCTCCCCTCGGATCCTGGGGACCCCACCAACCCCTTCTCACGGTACCTGACGGCTCCGCGGCTCCACCACTTGCCAGACTAAGAGGATCAAGTCGGTCTCATCGGAACCCAGGTCCGGCCCCAGCGCACCGGCCGTGGCTCCGAACAGTACGACCAGGGGTCCAGGCCCGGGGCGGGGGTCGGCGGCAGAGTCTGAGGTGGGGTTCGGGCCCGGGGGCGGTGGCTGGGCAGGCGGCGGAGTCATGGCCGCAGAGGAAGGGGGCGCTCCGCCAGACACACGCGGACCGACGAGGCGCACGCACGCACCGGCCGACGGCAGACACGAATCAGCTTGGGCGGGACACCGTGTGTCGGGGGCGGCACCTGCGGCCCGGCTGGCGCAGTGGGCGCTGCTGAGACCCGCCCGCGGCGCCCCGTGGGGCGGGGCGGCTACTGGCCCCCGCCCTCTCGGCGCGAGTTACCTGTCGGCCCCGCGGGCCACGTGACCGAGGGCAGCCAGGGGAACCGAGGGGGAAGGCAGCTAGAACCTAGCCCAGAGCGCGCGCGCTCAGACGCCGCGCCTGGGTGCGCGCTCACGGCCGGGCCTCCCACTCTGTCGGAGGGCTTCACCTGACTCCGTCTGGGTCTGCTCTGTCCCTCCCCACCGTGAGGCCTGCGCCAACAGTGCAAAAACGGGCCTTCTGCGGTCCGTAGGGTCACATGAGATTTGTGAAAATCACCTGGAGGCAGTATAGGGGCTTGGGGGGTGGGGGGTCATGACGGCCGGTCGGGGGGTGACAGAAGTCACCAACGTGGTTGGTGAATTACGGGATATCACCCAGAGGCCGTGCGGGGGTCGTCACCAGAGGCCAAGTGGATTGGAGGGAGGGTCGGGGATCAGCAGAGGTTCTTAGAGCCATGGGAACGGGGGAGTAGAGGTCACGGGGCAGGGCTTGTCCACACACGTGGGAAGACCTGGCCTTAGCCTGGCTCCAGGCTGTGCCCGCGGTGCCGGAACACTCTAGGTGGTGTGCAGGCCTCGGTGCCGGGGAAGCAGGGAGCGCGTCTGCCCCAACTCCCGAGAGCGCCACTCTAGACGGGGGTGAGCCTAATGTTCTGGGTTACCCCAGAAGGAGACTGCTGCCTGTTTTCGTCGCCCTCCCCTCCTGACCTCTGGAGATGTGAGCGCGCCGGCGGGTGAGGGCCAGCGGCCAATGTGTAATGTGCGCGTTCGGGCTGCAGATCCTCCATCTCCTCTCCATCGGAGACCAGCAACCCAGTAAGGGCAGTCCCGCGTGGAGGACTCCCAACACCTTTTCGCCCCGTCGTGCTTGGTGGGGCTCCTTTACGGCGCATTTCCAGGCCGTCCTAGACTTCGCTAAGTGCTCCCCATTTATATGATTGAGAAACCGAGGAGTGTGGCGGGAGGAAAGGACGTGGGCTTGCCAAGTCCGCGCGGAAGCTGAGGCGGGAGCCGCACCTCGCGCTTTCGAAAAAGCTGGGCGCTGCGTCCGTACGTTCGGACGATGGAGAAAGAGCCCGGTGTGGACGAGCGCTTCCGAGGCTTTGCCCATTAAACCCACACTTCCGCGCGTCCCTACTTAACGGGTAAAGAGACCGACGTGCCCGGTACAGAAGGGACTTGCGCCGGGAGTGGGAAACAGACAGGTTTTCCAGCGGCTTCGGGTTACGAGCGCTTCCTCTGGTATAGGCGGGTATCCGCCCCTTTCCGGACAGCCCGCTCCGGCGCCTGTCGGCTGGTTCCGACGGCGGAAGCGCTAGGCCAATCAGGCCCTGCGAGAGGGGGAAATTTCGCTCTTCGGGTCCAGTTAGCCTCTAAGATAAGCCTGGAATGTCAAATATTTGTTTGGGGGCGGGGCCCAACAGCGAAGTAAGGCTCCTCCCCTATCCGCCCTGGAGCGCGCGTGCGCTCGGCGGAGTTGGACTTTCCTCCCTCCACGCCTTTGCTTCAAACCCTTGTTCACCCTCAGGGCCTCTCCTAAAACTCCTTTGGCGGGCGTCGCTACTTGTAAGGCTCCTGCCTGAGCTCCAGCTTCTGCAAGACAGTCCGGCGTCACCACCTTGCCATCTGAGCGCTAACTCGATCTCATCCATTGAACCTCTAGACCTTTACACTAGGCCCTTCCCTGTTCTTCCTTCAGCGTGGGTCTCGAGGTCAGGTGTTCAGGAAAGCCACCTTTTTGAGGTGACCTCTCCAGTGTGGCACCCTTAGCCATCCTGGCAGCGTGGGGCAACTCCGCCTGCCTCCAGCCGCATGACAGTTCCCGATGATTGGACTCTTCTTGAAAAACTAAAATTCTTTAAAATAACGATAGGGCCCCTGCTTTGCCGAGCTCCTTTACTCCTCTTCAGATGGATCCTCCCAGATCACACATATTAATACTAAACAACCCTCACTCCCTCCCCCCAACACTAAAGTAACTTATAACACAGTAAATCCTTTTGTCTCCTTACACCACATCCACTGGGAACTCAGGCCCTGGAGGACAGGCTCATCCCTAATGCTTATCACATCGCTTGGCTTGTAGTACTTGCTCAAGACAATGAATGAATGAATGAATGAATGGCTGTCTAAGTGCTTTGCTTTGCATCATCAGCCTCTGGGTATTTCAGTACCCTTCCCTGGGGCTACGGGTCTTTTCCTCTAGGAGTCTCATCTGAGCTCTTTCCTCCCCTCCCATCCCATCCCTTGTCCTGCATTTTCTCTCAAAGCACCTCCCCCTATAGTAGGGGTCGCCAAGGCAGTTTGAGATTTCTCGATTTCATTGAGCAGTGTCCCCCATCCTAACCCAGCTACTAGGGTTCATAAATCGTTAATGAATGAATTGGAAATAATATACGTGAAAGGGGTGAGCAAGGCTCCAAAGGTCCAACCCGTAGCGTTTCCCAGGTTGTAATTCAGGTACTCACAGGGAAAGGAACTTGGTCCCGTGAGCCAGGTCACACAGTCGCCGAATCTGGCGCTCCAGCGGCGGGTACATGAAAGTCGGGGCAGATATAGGATGGGAATCCTCATGTGGGCCTGGGAGTGTGGCGGGTCATGGGGATCTACAGGGTGTCTAGGAGTGGTGTAAAAGCGCCCTCCTCTCTCCCTCCCAGGCCAGAAAATATCCCACTGTAGAAGAGGATTCTCTGCTGGATGCCTTGTTGGATCCACTGCGGAGATCCACACTCGCCGGCTCAGGACCATCCACACCCTCGGCGGCCCCGTGGCCCACAACTCGACCATCTGCAGCTACCCTTCCTTATCTCCTTACTGAGCATCCCGGGTAGCCCGCGCTCTGGGCTCCCCCAGGTTTCCCACTAAACGCCTTTGCCGAATATCCGCTGAGTACCCACCAGAGGGCGCGCTGACCCTGTCGCCTGAACCAGGTGCTGGGGGCTGGGAGGAGGAACTTGCAAGGGAGAGCCCAACCTGGGGCAATGCTCCAGGACTGAAGTGAGAAGGGAAGGGTCTTGAGACCGCCTCCTTCTGGTTAGAGCTTCTTTACGGCTCCTGGCTTCCTGGGCATAGGCCAAGTTTGTTTGTCTTTTGTTTTGTTTTTTAAGATTTATTTATTTGTTTGACAGAGAGAGGAAGGGGACACAAACAGGGGTAGTGGGAGAGGGAGAAGCAGGCTTCCCCCTGAGCAGGGAGCCAGATGAGGCTGGCTTGATCCCCGGACACTGGGATCATGACCTGAGCGGAAGGCAAATGCTTAACAACCGGGCCACCCAGGCGCTCCCATAGGCCAAGTTTTTAAGCTTGGTTTTCAAGACCTTCAACCTCTCTGTTCCATTCCCACCCACCACGAGTGCCGGACACACTGTGATTGTTCAGGTCTCCAGGCTGCTGCACAAACTAAGCTCCCTACCTGGAGGCCCCACCCACCTACTCATCCCTTTGTTTTCCTGGTAATTCCTACTTACTCTTCAAGACCCATCTCGAATAATTCCTCCTCCAGGTAACATTCTTTGATGCCTAAGCCAGGTTAAATAACCTGTTCTAGGGGCAGCTGGGTGGCTCAGTCGGTTGAGTGTCTGCCTTCAGTTCAGGTTGAGATCCTGGGGTCCTGGGATTGAGCCCCACAGCGGCCACTCCGCTCAGTGGGAGGGAGGCTGCTTCTCCCTCTCAGTCTACCTGCACTGTGCCTACTTGTGCTTGAGCTCTATCAAATAAATAAATATTAAAAAAAAAAATAAGAGGTAACCTGTTCTGTCATGATTTGCTCATTGTTTGGCCTTTCGTGATTCCAGGGAGGCTCTGGCGTCAGAGGAATAGGAGCCTGATGAACCAGGAGCTTTAGGGAGAATCGGTTGGCCTGCAGATGGGCTCAGCTCTGGCTGCCAAACTAGCTCAGAAGCTGTGGTCTTGATTGTGTTGCCCTAAGCCCAGGCACCTACCTGGTCCAGACAGGGGAGCTCGGAACTTGTGCGAGCAAGAAGGACTGCAAAGGGCCCAGTGTCACAGAGAAAGGGCAAAAGCTGTTGGCTGGATTCTCATCTGAGGAAGGTAGCCCAACCGGCCTGTGGACCTCTCAGTCCCTGATCTCCTTCTCCAGGTCTGACAGGCAGCAACCAGAACCATATCCTTGAAGGGGGGAGTGTTAGAGAAGGGGGAGTATCACTCAGTCATTCAATGTATGTTCAGCACCTGCTGTGTGCCTGGGACTGTGCTGATGGTACTTAGTAACCCAAAAGGCAGCTGCACCAGTAAAAGGCAGGTGAAGGGCTTCCTCTTGCATGCATTATATTCTGCTGGGAGTCAGGTAGGGGCTGCTTCAGAGTCAGTGGTGTCTGGGCTGAGGCCTAAAGGCAGAACACAGCTGAATCCCCAAAAATGGGGACTGCAGAGTGATCCCATGCAACAAGTGCAGAGGTCCAGAGCAAGAATGAGGTTGTCCTGTTCTAGGGAGCAAGGAAGCTATTGAAGGTGGAGATGAGCAAGCTGAGGAAGAGAGGAAGTGAAAGTTGTAGGTAAAGGCCAGAGTCCCCTGCAGGGTCCTTATTCACTGTGAGTGAGATGGGTATGATGCTTGCAGTAGGAGCACTGTGAGTGGGGTTAGGCGGACAGCGAGGGGCTTCTTTTAGTGTTTAATGGTGTCCACCTGACCCATGGAGAATAATCCATAGGAATAAGGGTATAAATTGGGACATGAGCAAGGAGGCTACTGTGGGGATGAAAGTAGTTTGGCTTTGGAAAGGTAGAGCTGGCAAGATTTGGTGACTACCTGGTTGTGGGTTTGAGAATTAGAATAGTATCTAGAATCCAGGATGTGCCCAGGTCTGCAGCCAGGGAGGGATCGTGAGGATGGCCAAGTCATTGTGAGAAGGGGGAGATCCTTATCTTCTGATTCCCTCTCCTCTCCACTGTGTTGGCACAGATCATTGCTGACTAGGCCTTGACATCCTCTCCCTGCAATGCCCATGGTTCCTATCATCTTCTGGGCCTGTGGGACTGGGACACCCTGTGAAGGGCCCATGGTCACCTGAGGCTGCTAGGTTGACAAGACATTCAGACTGGCCACAGTCCAGGGCAGCCCAGACCATCCTGAGGCCTCGCTTCCCTCCACTTAATCCTTGACTGTGGACTCCTGCCTGTCCCTAGTACTGGTGAAAGGATCTCTGTGATCTCCCACTGTGGACCTGTACTAGATTGGTCTTCAGCAACCCCTCTTCTGGGGCCTAGGATGGAGGTGAGGGAGGCAGGGGTTTGGGGTCTTTGCTGGGGCCTAAGAGAGTTAGTTGGACCTTCAGAGAGTAGTGTACCCCAACTACCAATGTGTTTCCCTGTAAGAACACAGGAGGGGCAGGCCAAGATGGTGAATTGATTCATCCAGGAGTACCCTGAAAAGCTAGAAAGGGTCAGCCATTGGCCAAGAGGAAGGAAGGAAGGAAGGGGCGTGCCAGAAGTCTTAAGACCAGCTACAGGATGATCAGGGTGTTGTCTGGTCCTCAGGAGGAAGTATGTGAAGGACCAAGACTTTCAGTCTCCAGACATACTGGTCTCCTTATCCTGGAGTGACCCATGGTGCCCTGTCAAATCTGCCCATTCTGTTTGCCTCTGATTCCTTGAGCAGGGAATCTGTGTCCTCCCTGGATCTCCAGTTTGCGTGGAGTGAGAATGGTAGGTGGACTCCAAGGTCAGAACACTTGTCCTGCTCTGCTAGGGAATCTGCCAAATGGGCCATGACCACAGGGCTGAGGCTCAAACCTACTTTCTCCGGGGCACCAGAACTGCTCAGTCTCGAAGGGTGACTCCATAATGCCCGCAACTAAAACTTTAGGCCAGGCAGCCCTCACACATTGACTCCGCCTCTACCTGTCCCTCCCACCCACATTCTTAATCCCTGGACAGACGCAGGGGGTCTCTGAACCCCTTGCTTGAACGCACGTGCCGTCGTGGCAGGGTGCGAAGAATTGGTGTGGGGATTGCACAAAGGTCCTGGTCAACTCCCGGTCCCCTAAGGCCCAATAACTTTCCGGGACTCACTTCTCCCCTTCTTCCCCTTGCACCGACTAGAGTCTCTCAGCAGCCGCGATCACTTGACCCTGAAACCAGGCTCTGGCCGACCCGTTCCAGATCCCAGGTCAGGGACGAACCAGAATGAGAGGGCTGCGCAGCGTGGACTTTGGGTACCCAAGGATGAGTTGGGTATCCAGCAGCGGCGAGCTGGGTCCAACTGGTCCCGGACTGAATGGAGAAGCCAGGAGGAACCCCAACCGATCGATGCGCTCGGCGTGCGGCTCAGTCTAAGGAGCTGGCTTGGGATCCGCAGGGGCGAGGCGGCGAGCTCCGACAGGGAGGGACCTGCCTGGCGGCGAGTCCCTATTGGTAGGCCTTTTGGGGGAGGCGGATTCTGATTGGCCGGGCCGCTGTGGCCGAGTGCGGGCGGCGGGGTTAAGCGCGTCGCCGCCGCCCGGGCCTAGGCGCGAGCACGGAGCGCTGAATCCGCACCTCGGACCTGTAGCGGCGGCCTCACGCAATGGGTCTTCGCCTCTGTCCCTACCATGCGACGCTGCTCCCGGGTGGCTTTCTGTTCCTCCTGCTTCTGGCAGACCCGGCGCTCCCGGTCGGACGTCCCCCTCCGGTGGTGCTGGGTGAGGCTTGGGTCCAGTCGTGGGTCCGTGTGTTTGTGTGTCTTGCAGGGCGAGGTGCGGGGGCGGGGGAAGGAGATATCTTCTCGGTCTGCATCTGCTCTGAGCGCGAGGTCGGGAAGCATATGACTGTCTGTCTTGTCACCTGGGTCTGTTCGTCCACCTCTCGCCATGCTAGGCACGGGTGTGGTCAACCTCTGCTCACCTTATCCTGTAGAATATGGGATAAGTGAGAGGGCCACGGTACAGTTGTCCTTCAGTACCCCTGTCCACGTCAGTCCCAAGCGTTGCCTTGCTTTATGCCCATTTTTTTAGCTGGAGAGACCGAGGTCCTTTGGCCCCACTCCTGAGTATTGATGGGAGCTTGGGTGTTCTCTTGGTCCCAGGGTCCTCATTGTTGGTCTGGGCATGGCTAGGAGGCTGTCTCTCTGGAACCCCAACGCCATATGTTTCAGGAGGCATACTAAAAGGAAGCTTTTTGGGGAAAGAATGACTCTCCTAGCCTGCCGCCAAGACTCCCCCCCACCCCCCAAACTTATGAAATGGGTGGCCTTGGGCCTGAGGGAGGCCTAAGGGAATCTGAGGATGGCTAAAGACAGAAGTAAGGGTTGCGGACAATGGCTGTGAACAGATGTGAGGAAACATGCTTGTACTCTTAATCCTGCCAGACCAGTTTAGACTGGGCTATATTGGGATTAGATGATCTCCCCTGCCTATTCCCTCCCTGGTCCTGGGCCCTGCAACTATGCAGGAGCCACGGTGTTTCCCTGTGGTGGTGGACATGGATAAGACTTCTGTCTTGGGGGTCTTGGATGCTTCATTCAAGTATTGAGTTGGTGGCCAGCCAGGACTCCTAAAGGCAGAGACATTCTAAGGTATATGTTAAATACCTACTCTGCTACAGCATGACCCCCATGCTCTTTCTTTTTCTTCTTTTTTAAAGATTTTATTTATTTTTTTGACAGACAGAGATCACAAGTAGGCAGAGAGAGAGGAGGAAGTAGGCTCCCCACCGAGCAGAGATCCTGATGTGGGGCTCAATCCCAGGACCCTGGGATCATGACCTGAGCCGAAGGCAGAGCTTAATGACTGTGCCACCCAGATGCCCCCAGAGTCACAGAATCCTAATCTACCTAGCTTCTCAGAGAGTGAAGGTGTTGGCATAAATCCTGGGAAACCCCAGTGGGCAGCAGAAGAGCTAGCTGTTCCTGTGCATGGAGCAGGGACCTGACCTTGGCTATCAGAGGATCAGCATCCAGGGGTGACCAGCCTCTATGAGTGAGACCTAAATTGGTGGTAGAGAAAGCAGAGACCAGAGAAGTGATACAAAAGAAGTGGGCAGGAGGAAACTGTAACAAGCCATTTCTACCCTCCTCAGCTCAGTCTCCTCATCTATAAAGTGAGCATAGTAAGGACGTTCTCTTCTCAGTGTTATTTGAGGTGAAGGGTACGTAGATATCTCTTGTCCTAGTTTGAAGCAAAAAGGGGCTTAAGAAATGACCGTTGCTATTTTTAGAGGCCACACAGCCTCTAAAGCCACACAGTCCAGGACAAGGGGCATTTCAGGCACAGCAAATCTGGTGGCTTCCTCTTTTAGCCAATTCCTTTTTGATGGAGACAATGACCAAGATCTCTGCACTTTCAGAGATCTGAAGTGACTCCGCACTGAAGACTCCCCACTTCTGCATCTGTATTATTAAGGGAGATGAAGGCAGGTGACTTCCCTGCCTCCCGTGGTATTGCTGAGGGCACTGTGAGATGATGTACAGGGAGGGCATGCCCTCTTCAGGGCTAGGTTCGTAGAGCCCAGAGAATGCTCAGGAGAGCCAAGAGCTGGTTGTTCACTTCGTGATCATGGATTCTAAATGAGGATGTGCTTGGAAGGTGTCAAGGGCATGACATGTAGAAACAAGTGAGGCTTGAAAGGTCAGTAGGAGCAAATATTCTGAGTAGGGCCTTAATATTGGGCAGTGAAGCCGCGGGGAAGGGTTTGAATGTCACAAGGGCCCCAGGGCTCTGTGTAGACTAGGCTCTGTGTAGCTGATCTGTTGACCAGCTTGGGCAGAAAGAAGTTATCCTTGGGCCGGGGCACACCCACCCCTACTGAGCCATGGCTGGAATGGTGTGATGTTTCAGAGTAGCCATCTCTGCCACGGGGTCCACATGTGCTGAGAGGCTAGGGGCCTCCAGATGGTCTGCTCCCTGAAACCTTACTGGGCTCCCAGTAGGCTGGCAGCTGCCTGTGTTCATTGTCCCCTTCCACAAGCTTGTCCTGGAATGCCTTCCCTGGATTCAGTTTTGGTTGGTTAAGTGGCCCAGGCCTTTGTCTTCTTTCCCACTCCTTTGAGTAAACAAGGCCCTCCTCTGTAGCCTGGAACAGCTGTGGGTAGAAGGCCTTTGGGTTCAAGCTTCAGGGGTCCCCAGCCTGCCAGGTCCAGGGCCTCATGCATGCTCTGTGTCTCTCTGCAGTGCCCGGCGATTTGGGCAACCAGCTGGAGGCAAAGCTAGACAAGCCAACGGTTGTGCACTACCTCTGCTCCAAGAGGACGGACAGCTACTTCACACTCTGGCTCAACCTCGAACTGCTGCTGCCTGTCATCATTGACTGCTGGATTGACAATATCAGGTGGGGGCTGGGACACAGATGGTGTGCTGCTCACTGACCCAGCCTAGAGAAATCTCTAGAACCCATTTTTGTCTCATCCCCACTCAGCAGACCTTGAGGTCACTGACCTCTTGTCCTTCTCATTTCCTCAGGCTGATCGGCACCAACTCTGCACCCTCCCAGACAGAACTTTCTTCCCTTTCCTGCAGCTCTTGTCCCTACCTCTCCAGTTTATGCCTTGTGATTCACACCTTTTGCGTGAATTCCTGTTTTTTGGGTTTGTTTTTTTTTTTTAAGATTTTATTTGGGCGCCTGGGTGGCTCAGTTGGTTAAGAGTCTGCCTTTGGCTCAGGTCATGATCTCAGGGTCCTGGGATCGAGCCCCACATCAGGCTCCCTGCTTAGGAAGTCTGCTTCTCTCTCTCCCTCTGTCTCTCCCCCTGCTCCTTCTCTCTCTTACTCATTGGCTCTATCAAATAAATAAAATCCACACACACACAAAAATCTCTACACCTAACTCACAGGCTCGAGATACAGGTCCCATGCTTCACCGACTGAGCTGGCCAGGCGCCCCCTTACATGTAAATTCTATGCTCCAGCCCCTATTCATAGCCTCAACGTGGCTGTACCCCTTCCCTTGCCTCTGAGTTGGCCACTGGCCCTTCAGCTTCTTGTTCCTCCTGGGATATACCAGGTCTCCATGTCTTTGTACATACGGTTCTATCTCTAACTCTTTGCCTTATAAATAAATTCCTTCCCTTTCACTCTTTAAAACCCGAACCTGGTCCTTCTGAAAAGTTTCCCTTGCCACTCCCCAGAGCTCTTAACCTTTCCTTCCTCCAGACCACATGCCTGTTTCCTTTCATCCTTATCAGGTGCCATAACTTTGCTTCCAAGGATGTTTCCTTGCTAATAAGATGATAATGTTTTGGGAATTACTGCTTGTCGAGTACTGGCACTGTCCGTATTACATACTTTCTTTCATTTAGTCTTATGGCAACCCTCGGAGACAGGTACTGTTTTCAGCCCTGTTTACAGATGAGGAAATCTGGAAGTTCAAAAAAGCGTTACAAAGTTGCCTCGGGTTACTCAACTAATAAGTGGCAGAAGCAAGATGTAAACCCAGATTGTGACCCTGAGCTAAGACCCAGCTCCCTGAAGGTAGAGTTATATCTCATTTATCTTTATAAACATAGAACCTGGAACACAATTGGTGCTCAGTAAATGTTTGAGCTGAATGGAGTTTCACAAACTAAATTTTTTTTTTTTAAGATTTTATTTGTGGGACGCCTGGGTGACTCAGTTGGTTGAGCAGCTGCCTTCAGCTCAGGTCATGATCCCAGCGTCCTGGGATCGAGTCCCACATTGGGCTCCTTGCTCCGCGGGGAGCCTGCTTCTCCCTCTGCCTCTGCCTGCCTCTCTGTCTGCCTGTGCTCGATCATGCTCGCTCTCTCTCTCTCTGACAAATAAATAAATAAATAAGATTTTATTTGTTTATTTGACAGACAGAGATCTCAAGTAGGCAGAGAGGCAGGCAGAGAGAGGGGGGGAAGCAGACTCCCTGCCGAGCAGAGAGCTGGATGCGGGGCTTGATCCCAGGACCCTGAGATCATGACCTGAGCCGAAGGCAGGGGCTTAACTCACGGAGCCATCCAGGTGCCCCTCACAAACTGAATTTTTTTCCTGGGGACATACTGGCTCATTCTCCAGGTGTTTTGCCTTTCCCGGTTGTTTGTTTATGACATGTGCTTTGTTGACTTTTTCCTCTTCTGTACATGATCAGGGTTATTTCTAGGCTGTTGATCTGCAAATCTATTTTTATACCAGAGACGTGGTCTCAGGTACTGCCAATGGCAGTTTCGGGCTGATACTGAGAGGGGCTTGTCAACCTTCATGGACATCTGACCTGTTTAGAGCTGCTTTGGCTTTGTAGAAAGTTTTCTCCACTTTGCTGAGTGGCCACTGGATTCATCGACAAGTTGCCCTAGAGAAAATGGGCTCCCAGGACCTATTGTTTGGGTCACAGTTGGTATCTTGTCGGCTTTCTGTGGCTGATCTCAGGGGATTAGAACTCAGGGCCATCAAGGATTGCAGGTCTAGCCTGTGTTTTCTTTTCTCTCTTTTCCTTTTTCTTTTTTTTAAAGATTTTATTTATTTATTTGACAGAGGGAGACACAGTGAGAGAGGGAACACAAGCAGGGGGAGTGGGAAAGGGAGAAGCAGGCCTCCTGCTGAGCAGGGAACCTGATGTGGGACTTGATCCCAGGACCCCGTAATCATGACCCGGCATGTCGCTTAAAGGCAGTCGCTTAAAGACTGAGCCACCCAGACACCCCTAGCCTGTGTTTTCTTGGGCACATTTTCCTGCTTGATAGCAGGGAGGCCAGAACAGAGTTCCTGGTCTAGCACAAAGCTTTCCTCCTGTCTCCTGCCACCCTGTCCTGTCATTCTTCCAGGCCTTGTTTGTCCACCCACATAGCAGGCACGGGTGTTTAGGCCCTGAGGTGGGGCTTTCTCTGTTTGGTTCTGTTGTGTGCTACACTTACCCTCTCCTTTGCCCTGTGATGTTTTGTGGTGGGTGGGAGAAGCTGAATCCACAGAGATGGGGCAGTGGGTGCATGCAAGATTAGGCTGCCTGCCTTTTGGGTCAAGTGTGATGTGGATGGCAGAGCCAGGCCTCGCACTTCCCTTTCCTAGCCAAATCCAAGACCTGCATTCGAGGTGGATGACACCGAGAAGGAACTATCGCTTTGACGAGTGTCCTTGGATTAATCTTTGGAATGGGTCTTGGTTGGGGTCCTCAGGTGGATGCGGTTCCTCTGATCTGTGCTTCATAAACTTGCTTTGTTACTTTTTAGTCTCCCCTGTACTTCTTACCAAACCTGAGGATAGTAAGGGATATGGCTCAGGATCCAGGGCAGTATTAGGACACACCAGGTTCAGTGTCACCTCTGGATCAGTAGCTCAATGTCCTCCCCTGACAGGCTGGTCTACAACAGTACATCCCGGGCCACCCAGTTCCCAGATGGTGTGGATGTGCGCGTCCCTGGCTTTGGGAAGACTTTCTCACTAGAGTTCCTGGACCCCAGCAAAAGCAGTGTGGGTATGTAGCCCTTGCTCATGGCCTCCAGGATATGGGGCTAGAAGTTCTGCTATATTCCCGGAGTGGGAGAAGTGCTCTTCGTTTGAAAGGGTAGCCTGTAAACTGTCTCTAATCAGTGTAGCCACTGAGTCTTACAGTGTTCCCTCGGGGATCTTTCTACAGTAGATGGTCCCAGTCTCCTTGTTGGGCATGGTGTGGGGGGTTAGCACTGCCTGTCCTCTCTCTAATTCCCATACATTACGGTCTACAGGTTCCTATTTCCATACCATGGTAGAGAGCCTTGTGGGCTGGGGCTACACACGGGGTGAGGATGTCCGGGGGGCCCCCTACGACTGGCGCCGAGCCCCAAGTAAGTGGTTACTCTTGCTTCCTCCCTGACATGTTGGGGGGGTGGGGATGAGGAGGTCACAGTCACCATAGGCCCTGGGCTTTCCCCTACCCCTGGGCCCTCTTGTGTCTAGCCTAGCAATCACAGCTGTCAACCCTAGTCAGTCTGTCCTGTCCTTCCCCATCCCTCCCCCCAGGATTTCTGGCCCTCTGAGCCCTGGGGAGAGATAATGAGACTGAGGAGGAGGAAAGGAGCTCCTAGGTTTCCTCCCGTCTTGGGAAAGAAGACCATTCCTCCTTGGATTTTAGCATTTTCCCCACCCACCTAGTCTTGGATCTGGCCTGAAGAACATTTAGTGGTTCAGGCCCCAGGACCCTTCCTTCCTGACTACTGCCTGGCTCTGGCCTACAGATGAAAATGGGCCCTACTTCCTGGCCCTCCGGGAGATGATCGAGGAGATGCACCAGCTGTATGGGGGCCCTGTGGTGCTGGTTGCCCACAGCATGGGCAACATGTACACACTCTACTTTCTGCAGCGACAGCCACAGGCCTGGAAGAACAAGTATATCCGTGCATTTGTGGCACTGGGTGCGCCCTGGGGGGGCGTGGCCAAGACTTGGCGCGTCCTGGCCTCAGGTAAGACCCTGCCTGACCTAGCAAGAATGGGGTGGGGGGGGGGGCTGATGTCAGGGATGGTGTCCTCTCTTTCCTTCAGCAGTGTCCTCCTGGGCCACCTTGTGTCTCTTCTCTTGGGTGAGGATCCTTCTTTCTCCAGAGTCATATGCTTTTCCAACCATCTTTTTTCCCAAAAGAGAACCTAACACTTTCCAAAAGAGAACCTAACAATTTCGTCCCACTAGGTGAGGGCCTTGGTTATCTGTGTACATTTTTTTTTCCAGTGTGTCCAGGCAGTGGCACAACGGTTGGTCACACAGGCACTTGCTTGTGCCTATGTCTTCACACATACACTGTGCTCTGGCCCGGCTGGCCTAACTCGGTCTGACCCCAAGTTCTTTGGGGGAGCCTTCTCCCTTTCTTCCTTTCCACCTTTGCCCCACAGAAGGAAAGTTGGGCTATAGTTTCCTGTTTATGAGTTAGACCTCCACCTGTGGTAGTGGGGAGTCGTTGTGGGTAAGGCAGGGAGGAAGCAGGTGCAGATTTCTTTGGGCTTCCTTGCCTGGCAGTGGGGAAAGCCACCACCTTCCCCAGTCCTCTCCAGTTCACCTGCCTGTTTATGGCTGTCAGCCTGCTAGCTGTAGCTGTGGGGCTTTCCTCCCTCCCTCTGCTAGGACTGGGGGTGGACCCATGGCCCCTTACTTTAGGAGCCACAAGCCGCAGCTGTGCTCAGCATGTGAGGATCTTTCTTCCTCATATCATCAGCACTGCCTGACCTACTTGTTGGTCAACTGATAGTTGCCATCACGTGAGACCCAGTGCCTCTCCCGGTAGTGACCCTGGATTGGCTGGATGATGAATCCAGATATAGTGAGGACTCATTATAGCCACCTACTCTGTCCAGCCTGGACCTGAAAGGACAGATGGAGGCATGCCTGAGTCTGAGACAGGAGCTGTGGTGGGGCTCGGGTTCCAGCCTTTCCAAGCCTCCCTGTGGATCCCTTTAGAGCTGTGCCTCAGGTTCTGGGAAACTGTTCTGTCAGGCCCTGACAGGGGCGTGGTAGTCATGGACTAGCTAGGGGTTTCCTTTTCCTCAGGGGTCCTACAGCCAGACCCCACAAGAGCTGAAGGCCTCTGGTCGGTCAGAGAGGTGCAGTGATGGGTGGCTGTGGGTCCTGAATAGATCACATGACCCCTGTTTCCAAGTTCCAGCTCACTCCCCAGAGGCCTCACTGGCTGTGTTGTTGGCATTCCTGTGTGGGAAAGCTTCTCGTTCTGCCTGCAGCCTCCCCTCCTGCCTTGACTCCTGCTGGCCTGGTTGCCCGGGCCAGTGACAGGCAGATGAGTGGGATATGACCAGGGTAGCTGGCGGCAGCGTCAGACTTGAGCCTGGGAAAAGGAAAACATTTTCATAACTCAGTGTAAGAAAAGAAAAAGAGGAATGTGTCTCTGGACTGCCAACGTGCTGATTGACCTTCGACAAGGTCAGTGCCCACAAGTGGTGACAAGTGCTCAGTGGAGGGTACCGTTTACACAATGAATCACCTCGTGGGTATGCACTGCCTAAATCCCTGGTGACGAAGTGCAGAAGGAAAGAAACAAATCATGCTCACATGCTTCCCAGATAGAGCAGAAATAAGGGGAACATGGGAGTTAGAATGCTCATTACAGTATGGAGGCACAGGATTGCTGACTGGGCCCCTCCCGGAGGCCTCCCCATAGAGGCCCTGGCTGCACCGTGCTCCCCAGCCAGTGTGCGCTCCTGAGCACAGACTGAGCGAGTCCTTTCCCTGCAGGAGACAACAATCGGATCCCAGTCATTGGGCCCCTGAAGATCCGGGAGCAGCAGCGGTCTGCCGTCTCCACCAGCTGGCTGCTGCCCTACAACTATACCTGGTCATCTGGGAAGATCTTCGTGCACACTCCCACGACCAACTACACGCTGCAGGACTATCGCCGCTTCTTCCAGGACATCAGCTTCAAAGATGGGTGGCTCATGCGGCAGGACACGGAGGGGCTGGTTGAAGCCACAGTGCCCCCTGGCGTGCCGCTACACTGCCTCTACGGCACCGGTGTCCCCACACCAGACTCCTTCTACTATGAGAGCTTCCCAGACCGCGATCCCAAAATCTGCTTTGGTGACGGTGATGGCACAGTGAACTTGCAGAGTGCCCTGCAGTGCCGGGCCTGGCGCGGACGCCAGGAGCACCAAGTGTCATTGCAGGCGCTGCCAGGCAGCGAGCACATAGAGATGCTGGCCAATGCCACCACCTTGGCCTACCTGAAACGTGTGCTCCTTGGGCCCTGATCCCTGTGCCAGGCAGGGCTGCGGGATGGTGTGGCCATAGCTGCTTCTCTTGTCCTCCCGGGCTCTCGCAGCCCATGAGTGGAGTGGTCTGTGACTGACTGCCTAAGGTCCTCAGTCTTGGGTTGCGACACATCTGCCATTGGGAAGTGCTGTTTCTTATCCTTCCTCTGTGGGAGGGAAGAAGGAAGAAATAGTCTGGCCTCACTTGAGGGATCCTTGCTGGAAAGAATGCTGCTGCTGATGGGATTGCTGTGACCTCAGGACTGGCTCCGCAGGCGGATCGGCTGGCACCTGGCCCCAATCCCGAACTCAGGGGCCATTTGTTCCTCATACTCCTGTGGCCTTTTCACACTCACCCACCAGGCCCTGGTCCCTCAATCTTCCTGTGAGGGATATTACTGAGCTGTGGTCCCTGTCCCTAAAGGTCCCAGGGATGGGCTTCTGGTCCCTACGGTGATCTTCCCACAGACTGGCCACAGGTAGGCTTGTTACTGGCTGTGAGTGGCTGGAGCTGCTGGCTTGCCTGTGGCCTCATCGCTCAACAGCCTGACTGTGGCTTTCTGGAGCCGCCTGGTTCCTCCTGCAGGCAGGGGCGGGTTGTGTTCTCCGTGGTTCCCAGGTCCTGGGACATTCACTCCTACCTCCCTCACCTCCAAGAGCAGCCTAGCTCAGGACTGGGCAGCAGGTGGCCCTCCATTTCTTGGGGGCTCTGTCCCTGGAGCCTTGATCCCCTTGGTTGGGCTGTTACCCACAGTATTGATGCTGGTTCCCTTTGCCCTGGGACTGTGGTTCAGGGATGAGAGCAGGGCTCCGTCCCATGGCCTTTTAGGTACTCATGAAGAAAACTCAAGGAAGCAGCTGAGGCCATTCAGAGCTACCCTGAGCTGCCTTCTTGTTAATCCCACCACCACATTACCACCCTGCCCTAGGGTTTTTCTAGCACCCAGGTGGGCTGACACAGGGCTGAGAGGAGGTAGGGCTCTTGCCCATCTTGCCTAGCACCTACTCCCACCAGACAGCTCAGTGGTGTTTAGTCTGCAGAGACTAGCCCAGAAACTTGAGTGGGTCCCTGAGAGAGCCAGGTGGCTTGAGGCTCCCCTGGGAGTTTTCTGTCTGTTCCAGAGGTGCTTCATGGATCTTCCTATAATAGCAGGGATGGAGAGTCTGAATCTGCCTTGGGGACAGTCATCTCCAAGTGGGCAGTGGCTATAGCCCAAGACTGGAGTCTAGCCTCTAGGATGTGACCCCAGAGCCACAGTCAGGCTGGACTATGCTGCTCTCCCACCGGGTTTCTGTGGAGCTGGATTTTCTCTCCTTTTATTCCTGGATGGTGGGCTCCTCATGGAGCTCTAAGCAGGCTGTAACTTGATTCTGGCAATAAAAATACTCTGGATGCTGTAAAGTACCCTGGCTGAAGCTCCATTCTGAGCATGAGAGGAGGGAGGTAGTGGAGTGGTGAAGGAGCTAAAGAGGCAAGTAATCAGGGGCTAGACCTTTCCTGAAGCCTTGATGGGTTCTCTCAGCACCAAAGAAAGCATGGCTGCTGTGCACCTATTCGGGCTTTATCCTCCTGCCCCATCTCCCGGAGTCTGCTTCCTCTGCAGGGATTAAGAACCAGGACCTGAAACATTCCCATTGAAATGTGGCTCCTGCCTTCCTTCTGCTCCTGCTTGGCCGACAGGCCCCACGTGCTGCCATAGAGCCAGGGGCAATCCTGCAGGTCACCCTGGCTGGACTCTCCTTCCCAGACTTTTTGTCCTCTCTCAACTTTCAGGTCTCAGCATCTTTTTTTTTTTTTTTAAGATTTTATTTATTTATTTGACAGACAGAGACCACAAGTAGGCAGAGAGAGAGGAAGGGAAGCAGGCTCCCTGCCGAGCAGAGAGCCCGATGCAGGGCTCCATCCCAGGACCCTGGGATCATAACCTGAGCCGAAGGCAGAGGCTTTAACCCACTGAGCCACCCAGGTGCCCCAGGTCTCAGCATCTTTTGACCTTAGAGTTCTTCTTAAGATACAACCCATCTACTTCGTTTCTTCAATTTGTCTGCCCACCATCTGTCTCTCTCCCTACAGAGACTGAGGGAGAAGGAAAAACTAGGCTGAGACTAGGGCAGAGACCAAGATGGGCAGAGACCAAGACTGGGAGTCAGTGGAGATGGATAAAGACAGAGAAACAGAGAGCCTGATACAGGGAAACATGTATAGAGATGGGGTCCGGGACTGTCTGTGGTGCAGAGCTCAGAGAGGGGTTTTAGGGCAGCGCAAGGTGGTGAGAGCCCCAGTTCCTGCCTCCTCCACAAAGCCTGGGCTTTATGTTTTAATACACTCCGGACCACTAGAGGGCGCGCTGAACCCTCACTGCAGTTATTGGCCAAACCTGGAAAAAGGGTGGCCCAGAGAGGGTGAGGATGCCCAGCGATACATGGGTCCAGCTGCAATTGCTGGCCTTGGTAAAAGGATGACAACACAAAAGGGTGCAAACCCTTACCTCCAGGTCCTGCCCAGCCTGAGTCCCAGCTCTGCTGACATTCACCCTCCCATGCCACTCCTTGTGGCCTTACAGCCACCTACCTACTCACCCCGGACCTGTTTCAGCCCCACTGCCATTGTTGGTTTCACAGCTGCAGAGAGATGGCATGGAGCCATAGCAGGCTTTAACACCAGCCAACTGGGGTTCAAATATGACCTCTACCAGCTCCAGGCAAGTAGCCTGGGGAATCTCCTTATCTCCCTGAGCCTCAGCTTGCTCGTCTGAAGAATGGAGCTGAATAAATGTACTCTGTCGGTGGTCTTGAGGAACACGGATGGTATTGGGGAACATCCGATCAGTGCTTGCTGCATAGTGGGCTTTTATGGTAGGTTGTAACCGGGTGTGAGACAGCAAAGCCAGACAGCTGGATGCTGGCAGGTCATGTATGTGTTTGTTGCAGGGATAAGTGGACCAGCTGTCATTGAGTGACACAAGTGAGCAGAGAGTCCTTCCTCCGCCTGGCCAGGAAGACAGAAGGAAGGATCCAGGGGTCAAAGGGTCAGATTCTAAAGACTCCAAATACACACATACTCTCATTCACACTTAGGGAAGGTATTCTAAGCAGAGAGCACAAGGTGGGGGGGGGGCGCATACCAGTGAGGTTTCTTCAAAGATCATTGTCTCAGGTCTTTAGGTAGGAGAATGGAAGGGTTTTTAGGCAGAGGAGATTCAAAGTCATTCCCCTCTGGGGATGGGTTAGAAGAAACAAGGAGGCTACTAGAGCTGGAGTGAAGACAACCCTGAGAACACGTCGCAGGTCCTTGGGAGGGCCGGGCAGGAGGAGGAAGGGTCCAGGGTGCTGCCCATCTCTGGCCGTGTCACTGGGTGATGGGAAGCAGGGGTTTGGCTATGGTCGGTCTGGAATTAGAGGGTGTGCATTGTAAACACGTGTCTGGGGGAAATGACTCCATGTCCCAGGAGAGAGTCATGGCTTGAGGTTGTGGGCAGGAAGCTAAGGGGGAGGGCTCAGCTGCCCATGAGGTCAGAAGACCCTAGAAGAGCTCCAGAGCTACCAGATGAAAAGAGCCCCTAGAAGGAGAGGAGGAGGAGCAGCCAGGGATAGAGGAAGACAGGAGGGTGCACCTCCCCCCAGAGGGTGTCAGTAGGGTCACACAAGTTGAGGACCTAAAAATGTCCTCAAACCTGAACCCCGGGAAGGCGGGGCGGGATGCGGGGGGGCGGTGTTCGCTACGGAATCACAACGGTGTCCCTGTATCTGTGGAGGCCTCAGGGGACTTGAGCTGGGGCTGAGCTGGGAGCTGGGAGGGAGGTCCTGGGTCTGTGTCTTCCTTAGGTGCGTAGCGGAGGGGTTGGTGGTGAATGGCGCATGGAGGCTGTTTAGAGCTCCTTGTGTAAGCTGTTTGGCTAAGAGCCACAAAAGAACGGGCTGTGCGGGCCATTTAGAGCAAGGGTGGCCGAGCCCTGGTCACCGGCAGCCAAGAGCACGCAGACGCTGGGACGGCGCTCCCGAGCCAGGCGAGCAGATCCCTCAGGCCACGGCGACCCCAGGGGCACAGAAGCGCCGCCGCCAGCCAACCCCACGCGGAGCTAGGCGTCCTGTCCCGACGCGGGGCGCGCTGTCGCGATCCGGCGGCGCGTGACGTGGCGGGGGCGGGGCCTGGGCGGACGCGGCTGCCGCGGCGGTCGAGCGAGCATCCTGTCGGCGCCTGGCTACTGCGAGGTAACGGGCCGCGGGCGGGCGAGCGGGGGAAGCGAGGCCGGGGCCGGGCCGGGAGCGGGCCGGGAGCGGGGCCGGGGTCTCGTCCTGGAGTCCGCACGCTCCGCGCGGCCGCCGCCGCCGCGGCGTGCTTGGTGCGGGGTGCGGGCCCGCCAACCGGGCGCGGGGCGGGCCGGGCCGGCGGCACGTGAGAGACGCCGCGGCGAGAGCGTGCGGGAGGGTGATGCTGTGCGTGTGAGAGGGACCGCGAGCGTGAGGGTGGCTCCAGGAGTGTGGGGAACCCTGAGTGTAAGACTGAGCGTGTGAGAAAAACTACGGGTGTGTGTGTGTGAGAGACGACCCCCTCCCCGAGTCTGAGAGTGACTTGTGAGTGTGCAAGAAACACCTTGAGTGAGCAAATGACACTGACAGTGTGGGAGACACCTTGGTGTGAAGGAGGCTCCGGGTGTGATGAGAGACCAACAGGCGCCCTAGACCAGAAGGGGGTGGGGGGGAGAGGGAGGGAGGGAGGGAGGGAGGGAGAGAGAGAGAGAGAGAGAGAGTGTGTGTGTGTGTGTGTGTGTGTGTGTGTGTGATTGAGAGAGAGAGAGAGAGAAACCCTGAGGGGAGAGTCTGAGTGTGAGGGTGACTCCAGAAGTGTGGGAGAGGCTGAATTGTGAGGGACTGTGGTGATAGTCCCTTAGTGCGATGCTGTGCGAGAGACTGGGAAATACTGGAGGGTGAGTGTGATGAGAAAGAGAACCTGGGCTGTGAGAAACTGCAAGTGAGAAGGACAGCGTGCAAGGCTTCCCTCGGGCAGGATCAGGGCTTCCTGGGATGCTGTGAGATGGTCTAGGGCCGGGACTTGCAGGCCTGGCTTGTTGGCACCAGGGGACTGTGTGCTCCTGCTTGGATAGCTCTCTCCTGTCACCTTGTTTGATCATCTCATGTTATAAATGGAAGGAGATATTTGTAAAACATTCTGAGAATTCTTCACTAAGCACTAAGCAAACAGTCTGGGTACCACATTGTGTAATGGTCAGTATAAACGGGAATCAATATTTAACAGATGTTTTTGAGTACCCCTTGTGTGCACTGGGCTGTGTGCTTGGTGACACAGTTCAAAAGAATTCGGTCTCTGCCCTTGATAGGGGGGAAAAAAGCACTGCCAGCAAATCTAGCATCGTGGTAGCAGAATGCTCCACCATCTGGTGCTTCTCTGAGAGCTGCTCTCTGAATTGAAGATCTGGTAGGAGCAGACTTTTTGAAAGTCTGTGAGTGCTTCCAGAGCTCATTTTTGTCTCTCTTTACTTGCTGTGAAGCACTTTAGGTGAAAACTGCCCAGGCTGCCTACATTAAGAAGGTGCCCTTGTGGGCTAATGGCTTTTACTTCCCAACTTTGTTTTCAGCCTGCCATTCAAGTTCTTATATTTGATTTCCCTGTCTTAACAAATAAGCAGAAAGCCACAAACACGATTTTTTTTCCCTTTCTTCCTTCTTCCCTGTCTGGCGATGGGTGTATTTTTATTGCAGACTAAAAGTAAATACCAGTTATGTGACTGATCTCCTTGGCCCTTCTTTGTACAGGAAAATTTCCTGACCTCTGTCCTGTGTGTTTCCTGCTATAGTCTCCAGGACGTGGATACGTTTCTACAAAAGTGACGGAAGCAGGGCTTACAGGACCTGGGACTCGGGGAGCAGCAGCTGTCTAGACATTAATGATTTGAGATGACCGGGCTAGTTCTCTGACACGTGTGGGATGGTTGCTTCAGTTAAAATCCACTGTGGGCGTGATGGAACTTCTCAGTAATTGAGTGCTGCCCCTGCCAGTAATGTAAAACTTGAGTTTTCCAAAGGGAAGAATCATCCTGCTGCTTAGTAGATTCACTTTTTGATAAGCTGCCTCTTACTCTTTGTTGCAGAGGTTAAATGGCCAAGACAGACAAATGGAATTAGGCCTTGCTGTGGAGACTTCCATTTTCTTCTCAGTACCTGACCATTTATGATGAGGCAGCTTATGAAAGTGTGATGTTTCCTCACAGGTGAATATTATTGCTCTGTTCTCTATTAGATCTTGTATCTTTGCAATTTGTGAAGAGTTTCAGTTATTTGTGCACTATATGAGTAGGATACTATTAATGAGAGTGGCTCACATATAATTAACAGTTATATAACACTATGTTATATAAAATTGTATATTAAATTTTATCGTTTTCTAAAGAGTAGTTGTGGTAGTTTATAATTAAAGATACTTCAGTGAGGTCATTAAAAAGAAATTGAAAACCAAAGTCAGTGGAAAAGACTAGATATCACATACTGTTGAAAGTGAGGGTATTTATTCACTGTGATTGGGTGCTGAATTTGATATTGAGTTTCCTGGTATCTTAGGTAAAAAGATAAATGTGGAGTTGCATAACTTTTTCATTTGGTAAGGGCTCTCTCTCTATATATATATATATAGAGAGAGAGGAGAGTTAAGCATTAAAAAAATTAACACCTGTTAATTGTGGGAAATATATAAATCTCAGAAAAGTTTAGAAAATAAAGATTCTACGTTTTCACCACAGTAGAGATTTTAGTATTTCTCTCAATAATATTTTCCTCCATAGTCATCAATTATAAAATAGTTTTTATTTTTATTTTTGTCTGAAGATTTATTTATTTGGGATGCCGGAGTGGGTCAGAGTTAGGTCTAAGGCAGAGTTAGGTCTCTGCCTTTGGCTTGGGTATTGATCCCAGGGTTCTGGGTTGAGTCCCATGTCAGGGACTCTTCCTCTGCCTGCTTCTTCCTCTGCCTGCTGCTCCCTCTGCTTGTGCTCAGGCACTCTCTCTCTCTGACAAATAAATAAATGAAATCCTTTTTTTAATATAATTTTTTTAAAGATTATTTATTTATTTGACAGACAGAGATCACAAGTAGGCGGAGAGGCAGGCAGAGAGAGAGAGGAAGGGAAGCAGGCTCCCCACTGAATGGAGAGCCCCATTCGGGGCTCAATCCCAGGACCCTGGGATCATGACCTGAGCCGAAGGCAGAGGCTTTAACCCACTGAGCCACCCAGGTGCCCAATAAATGAAATCTTTAAATAAATAAAGATTTATTTATTTATTTTGAGAGAGAAAGAGAGCATGGGCATGGGAGGAGAGGTAGAGGGAGAGAAAGTCTTAATCAGACTCTGTTTTGAGCACAGAGCCCAATGTGAGGCTTGGTCCCACCACCCTGAGATCATAACCTGAGCCAAAACCAGGAGTCAAACGTTTAACCAACTGTACCACCCAGGTGCCCCTATAAAAGAGTTTTCAAATCCAGCTTTTAAAGTATTCTTTGTAACTGAACTTTGAAAGATTCTTCTTCTCCCCCGCCTGAAAATTGCATATGATAGTTTCATGGTTCAATTTTCATGAGGAAATGTTAGTAGTCTTATGAGTTCCTTTGTTATCTGGTGCAGGAGCCTGTAAACAGGATGAAGACCTACTAGAAAGCTGCATTGTGTCCTTACAGGCAGGGTTTAATGCTAGTTTTTCAGGACAGAAACTTAGCGGGTACACTGAATGATTTAATGGAATTTGTCTTCAATAGTGATTTTAGAGAAAGAGAGACTGAAAATCTCATACTGTGTGTGATCTTCACATACCGATTTCTCTTATCAGTTGGATAAAAATTGAAGGCAGGAAGATAGCCAGTTCAGAGAAGATGATCTGGTAAGATTTTGTTGCACACTCTTTCCCCCAAATACCAGGCTACTAAGCTGGAGATAGTGGCTTAGTTAGGAGCTCCTTGATTTTCAGCCCATTGTTGCAGAAGGTCTGCAAATCTGTTCTGTGGGGGTAGAATAAATAATGCATCTCACACAGGTACTGACTGCTGTAGATAGAGTGGTGACTAATTAAATGTAAATGAACTCAAAACCATTGTTGTGGTCTTAGTTGCTTTTTATCGTTTTTTCCCCAGCATCTGTTATTTAAAGAGCAAGTACTTTGACAAAATGATAGGAACCACTGTCTCAGACTGAAGTTTGATCACTTCTCTTTACTTAAGGCTTTTTTTGCTTATTGTTCTGGCAAGCAGGTGGCTCAAGGTGTTAGACTTTCAGTAGGGTTTGTTTTGTATTTTTTCTTTTAGCTATTCTGTCCTTGGTATATTTTATTCAGTGATCATGGACTGAATACTGAGCCTGTGCTAGGCCTTGTGTTGCGTGCTATTAAAGTAGATCAGGAACTCACAAACTAGTTGTGAGACTGAAGCTACATAAATGCGACAAAATGAGGGGGCAGCTAAGCCTAAGTATGTACTAGAAATTTTATGGGGACAAGGAGATAAATGGAGAAAGATGGCAGCTAGGCTGTTGGGGGAAAGGTGGGAGAAGAGGGGTGTTAGAAGCAGAGGGCTCAGCATGAACAAAGATGTGTTTGTCTGATGGACTTTGGAAACCCTGGACTACTCCAGGTTCTGGAAACTGCAAGTAATTCATTGGGGCAGGACCTTGGGTGGGACTTTGGGGTCAGGGGTCGGGGCGGGGGGGGGGGGGACATAATGATAAGGCCCCGCTAAGAAGGCTGGAATTGGTCTTAAAGGCCTCAGGCAGCACCTGGGGGAGGGTTCCTAACAGTGCTCTGCTACCAACTGAGAGATAGGGCTGTTATTCTGTTGTGAAACTTGGGGTCCCAAAGCGGTGTTTTTTCTGCCTAGAAGGTTGTCTCCCATCCCATCCTGTCCTGCTCTCCTGTGTGGAGGTAAACCTATTGCATATGCCAGGTTTGTTTTTGTTTTCCCACTCAGAATTCACATAATTACTTAGACAAGAGCTATGTTGGGACATTCCATTTTCAGGTCTTTTAGATCTTGCTGATTTTTTTTTCCACACTCTACATGGAGCTTGAACTCATGAGTCTGAGATTAAGAGTCTCATGTTCTACTGACTGAGCCAGCCAGGTGGCCCTATCTTGCTGATTTTATGTCTACATATTCTATTATTGGCTGAGAGAGGTGCTTTGGAGTCTAAATGTAATTGTGGATATGTGTATTTCTCTTTTCAGATCTATGATATTGCTTTATGTATTTTATGTATTTTGAAGCTATGTTGCTGGAGGAGTATACATTTAGAATTGTCTTTTTCATCTACTGCCATACCACCCTGAACGCGCCCGATCTCATCTGATCTCGGAAGCTAAGCAGGGTCGGGTCTGGTTAGTACTTGGATGGGAGAATTGTCTTCTTCTTGGTGAATTAACCTCTTTATCATTATGTAATGTCCCTCTTTATCCCTAGCAATATTTCTTTTTTTAAAATTTATTTTTTTATTAACATATAATGTACTATTAGCCCCAGGGGTGCAGTTCTGTGAATTGCCCTAGCAATATTTCTTATTCTGAAGTTTATTTTTTGTCTAATGTTAATAATAGCTACTCCAACTTTCAATCAGTGTTTGCATGGTTTATTTTTTCCTATCTTTTTACCTATAACTTATTTATTTTTTTTAAAGATTTTATTTATTTATTTGACAGAGATCACAAGTAGGCAGAGGCAGGTAGAGAGAGAGGAGGAAGCAGGCTCCCGCTGAGCAGAGAGCCCAATGCGGGGCTCAATCCCAGGACCCTGAGATCATGACCTGAGCTGAAGGCAGAGGCTTTAACCCACTGAGCCACCTGGGTGCCCCTATTTGTTTATTTTTAATAAATATTATATAAATAAATAAATAAAGCGTGGAGCCCAACTGAGGAGGTTAAACTCACTACCCTGAGGTCAAGATCTAAGCTGAGATAAAGAGTTAACTAACTGAGCCACCCAGGTATCCCTTTATGGTTTTGTATTTATTTTTTAAAAATTTTAAAGATGTTGGGATGCCTGGGTGGCTCAGTTGGTTAAGCGGCTGCCTTCAGCTCAGGTCATGATCCCAGCGTCCTGGGATGGAGTCCCACATCAGGCTCCTTGCTCAGCAGGGAGCCTGCTTCTCCCTCTGCCTCTGCCTGCCACTCTGTCTGCCTGTGCTCACTCCTGTTCTCTCTGACAAATAAATAAATAAAATCTTTAAAAAAATTTTTTTTAAAGATGTTATTTGTTTATTTGACAGAGAGATTACAAGTAGGCAGAGAGGCAGGCAGAGATAGAGGGGGAAGCAGGCTCCCTGCTGAGCAGAGAGCCTGATGGGCTCGATCCCAGGACCCTGAGATCAGGACCTGTGATGAAGGCAGAGGCTTAACCCACTGAGCTACCCAGGTGCCTCATATTTTTAAAATTTTTAAAAAAGATTTTATTTATTCATTGAGAGAGAGAAGGAGAGCACAGAGAGGAGAATAAGAAAGAGAGCAGACTCCTCACTGTCCTTGATCCCAGGACCCTGAGATCATGCTTAACCAACTGAGCCATCCAGGCGCCCCAGTGTCTTTATATATATTTTTTAAAATTTTATTTATTTATTTGACAGAGATCACAAGTGGGCAGAGAGGCAGGCACAGAGAGAGAGATAGGGAAGCAGGCTCCCCACTGAGCAGAGAGCCTGATGTGGGGCTCCATCCCAGGACCCTGGGATCACAATCTGAGCCAAAGGCAGAGGCTTAAACCTACTGAGGTGCCCTCCAATGTCTTTATATTTAAAGATGGTTTCTCATAGACAACATGTTGGGTTTTGCATTTTAATCTAATCTGTCAGTGACTGTCTCTTAATCGGTATGTTTAGATCATTTACATTTCATGTTATTATTGGGATGGTTGGATTAAAATCTTCCATCTTGCTAGTTGTCTTCTATTTTCTATTTGTTGCTTATGTTCTTTTTTTCTGCCTTCTTAAAATTTTTTTATTATTTGAGTATATTTGATGCACAATGTTATATTAGTTTCAGATGTACAACATAGTGATTCCACAATTCCATACATGCTCACCATGAGAAGTCTAGTTACCATCTGTCACCATACACTGCTATTACAATATTATTGACTGTATTTTCTATGCTGTAATTTTAAAAAAATGATATTATTTATTTATCTGAGAGAGGAAACAAGACAGAGAGAAAGGATAGTGTGAGCGGCAGAGTAGTAGAAGAAGAGGGAGAAGCAGCCTCCCTACTGAGCAGGGACCCAGATGCAGGTCAATCCCAGAACCCTGGGATGATGACCCCAACCCAAAGCAGAAGGCAGATACTCAACTGACTGAGCCACCGAGGCTCCCCACCTATATTTTACTTTTATATATGCTATAAATCCACAATTCATTGCTACTATTTTTACTTGAGGCAGACAATTATATTCTAAAGCAAATAAAAATAGCTACCCAAAAAGTTTCTTTTTTTTTCCAAAAAGTATTTTTTTATATTTGCCTCAGACCATTTGACATTATCCTACAATTCTTGGGGGCTCCATTCTGTTTGTTTGTTTTTTTTTTCAACTTTTTCCACTTTGGCTCTTACGGTTTTTATCTCTCTGCTGAAATTTCACATCTGTTTCTGCATGCTGTCTAACTTTTACATTAGAGTGTTTAATGTATTAATCATAGTTATTTTAAATTCCTTGTGTGGTGGTTCCAATATCTGGTCATCTCTAAGTCTTGTCCTGTTGGTTACTTTGCTTCCTTTCTTTTCTTTTTTTAAGATTTTATTTATTTATTTATTTATTTGGGGGAGAGAGAGAGAGAGAGAGGGAGAGAGAGGGGGTGACTGTGGGTAGGAGGAGGAACTGAGGGAGAGGAGAGAGAGAATCCCACTCAGACTCCTTGCTGAGTGCAGAGCCTGACGGGCTTCATCTCACAACCTTGAGATCATGACCTTAGTCAAAATCATGAGTTGGATGCTTACCTGACGGAGCCACCCAGGGGCTCCCTGATTACTTTGCTTCTTGATAGTGGGTTGTTTCTCTTGCCTTTTGTTGTGTTGCCTGTAATTTGTTACTGATTGCTAGATATAGGACTTAAAACAGTAGAGAGTGAGGCAAGTATTTATTCTGGGTATATCTCTTCTTTTGTAAGCTATTAGTGTGGGAGTTCCAGTCAGTTAGCAGATGAGTTGGATTTGGGTTTTGTTGTTATGATTACCTTAGGTGCACATGGGAGCTTCAGATTCCTAGGTTTAGGATGGGTTTGCTGGAGGGAGGGCTTTTCCTCAATGTTTATGCTTTACCCTCAACTTCAGGTCTTCCTTTTGTTGCTGGGTGCTTGCTTACCGGGTAGTGGGGAGCAGGGATTCTCTTGTCTTGGTTCAGCCTCAGTGTTAGGCAAGCCCTGTTTTTCTGGGTCTGGGGGGAAGAGGGGTGAAGATCTTTCTGGTGATCTTTCTCTTGCCTCAGAGATAGAACACTTCTGATGGTCCAGGTCAGAATTTCCTCTTTCCTCCAGGCATAAGGGTTGTTTTATTTTTCTTTTACTCTGCCCCAGCTGCCTTGGAAAGGACAGAGTTTGCCACCCTTTCCCCAAGGGTGTAAATTTTTATTCTTTAGAAAAGACCTTTGCATTTTTCCCAGAGTACTGATTGCTTTTCTTCTCCAGGCTAGCACTACTGAGAAGTGGTCTCTGGTCTCCTACCTAGTATTTTTTTTTTTAAGATTTTATTTATTTATTTGACAGAGAGAAAGAGAGAGATCACAAGTAGGCAGAGAGGCAGGCAGAAGCAGGGGCGGGGGGGGCGGGGGAAGCAGGCTCCCTGCTGAGCAGAGAGCCCCATTCAGGGCTCCATCCCAGGACCCTGAGATCATGACCCAAGCTGAACCGCCTAGTATTTTTTATGAACATCCAGTCCACTGAGGTCTGCGGAGAAAAACCTCTGACTGTCTATGCTCTTGCTAACCCACACAAGACCTTTAGCAAGTCATTAAAAATTGTACCTGAGTTTTTCTTACTTGCCTGCATGTTGGTCGCATCATTCTCCCTGTGCCACAGGTGAACCAGAGCTTGCAGCTCTACAGGGAGGTGCCTGTTTTTCCTTAAATTTCAGTCCAGTAGGTTGTCCTGTAACCTCAGCTCTCTGATGGCTTCAAGAAAAGTTATAGTTTTGTAGATTATTTGGCTTTTTCTTGTCATTGGAGTTGGAGTGATGCTTTTCCCAGCTTTCTGTATCCTACATGGATAGTTAGAAGTCAAGACAATTCCATTTTATACTAATTTTATTTTCCGGTGAGATGAATTTCTCTCCTTCCCTGTGATATTATGAATAAATAAGTATTTGGTCTTCATCCACTGTTTCTAGACACGGCTCATATAATTTCCTCTATAAGAGCCATAGGGGCATTTTCTGTTATAATATTTGCTTTTGTTCTCAATTCCTGAAATAGCTCCAGGGCAATGAAAGTGAAATGGATGTCTTTTGTTATTTATATAACAAGCCCCTTTCAACCTGCCCCTGAGTTTTTGTTAATGAGGTGATTTTTGGAAAGCATCCAGATCTTCTGAGGATGGGGGCTAGTTGCTAGAGGAACCAACTGTGTGATTAAGCGGTTGGAACTTTCAGTCCAGTCCAACCTCTGGGGAAGGGAGAGAGGGGCTGGAGACTGAATCAGTCACTAATGGCCAGTGATTTTAATCAGTCATGCCTTTGTAATGAAGCTTCCATAAAAACCCGAAAAGGACAGAGTTTGGAGAGCTTTCAGGTTGGTGAACAGGTGGAGGTGCTGGGTGAGTGACTTGTCCAGAGAGCGCATGGAACTCCACGCCCCTTCCCATATGCCTTGCCCTATGCCTCTTTTCCACCTGGCTGTTCCTGAGTTATATCCTTTTATAATAAACTGGTAATCTAGTGAGTAAACTGTTTGCTTGAGTTCTGTGAGCCATTCTAGCAAATTAATTGAACCCAAGGACGGGGTAGTGGGACCCTCCAGCCAGTCAGTTGGAAGCCCTGATAACAACCTGTGCTTGTATTTGGCATCTGAAGAGGGGGCAGTTTTGTGGGACTGAGCCCATAACCTGAGGGAACTCCAGGTTAATAGTGTCAGTGATGTTTTGGAATATAGGTGAGGTTTGAGGGGGTGAGATCTGGAGCCAGCAGCCAAGAAAGAATTCTTGAGACATCTTTGGTGCAAAATGCTGGTTTTATTAATGCATGGGGACAGGGCCCTTGGGCAGAAAGAACTGCCCTGGATGAACATTATACTCTGCCTGCCTCAAGTCATAAGGACACTTAATTTTATCTACATTTCCTTCTGGAAGTTAGGTTATTGATAAGAATGCTTTTTTCTTGTAAATCACTAAGACATTTGTAGACTAAGGGAGACTCCTGTCCTGCAGAACTATAATCTCTATAAATTAACCATTTGTTTTTCCTTCCTTTAGCTTTAGGGCAGCCAGGAGTGCTGAGGAATGTCACATATATCCCACCTTAGGGGTGGGGGTTGTGGGGTGTCAGCTTGTGCTTTGTCCTCAGCTTGCCTTCTGCTCCCTCATCATCAAGATTGAGTTAAATTGTCTGGTGTTGGAGAATTGTTTGATGTGTAGAAAACCCATACTCTGGTATCAGAGATCCAAAAAGAATATGTGGGAGCCCCAGCCTCCTCTCCTCATTTAGTTAGGGTCTGATAGAATAGAGGGGACCCTGAAGTGGTCTCTGGGACCAGGTTTCTCTGCTTGCCTCTCTGTTGAGTTGGGTGGAAAAAGGCAATCTAGGTCTGCACCTGACTTATGTGAGAATATAGGCTCCTCTGCCATTTCCAAGTTTGTTTTCATCATTGCTTTGGCTCACCTGACAGACACATGAAAAGAAGTATGTACCCACATGCCTGTGCCTGCATAGGAAAACCTGCATGGCTTGGTGCCAAGAGCGAAAGGAAGCGTGGTGTGCCTTAAAGCCAGGTCTTATCCAAGCAGAGGTAGGCTGGGAGTGAGGGAAGGCTTGCTAGTGCCCCCAGAGGAGTGTTTTCACTTATCTCCAGTGCAGACCCTGGCAGGGGACTGGGACAGGTAAAGCAGGAGTTTTGGATAGAGCTGCGGAAACTGAACTTTTCCCTGAGAACTGCTTACTCTTGAGTGGCTATTCCCTCACTCTGAGCTCCATGAGGTAAGGTTCTGGCACTTCCATCTTTGTTGAGCAGATGAGAGGCTTCTGGGAAGATGATGTACTGATCTCATTCTTATCCCTGAAGTATCTCTGTTACCTTAAAAGACTGATTCTTGGGTGGGAATTGTATGGCTTACAGGATTCCTTTATCCAGAAGATGAGGTGGGAGTAAGTAGGTGATCTGAATTCCTGATTACTGGGGCACAGGGATTGGGATCGGGAGAAGGTCATGTTGAGTGCAGGTTCAGGAAGGTACATGTCTTCCTCTGACAGATTCTGGGTTCTTCATATATAAGTTGTTGTGGAATCTAACTTCTTTGAGGTTTCTGGACTGGCGCAACTCTAAACCAAAAGTAGTAGTATGTGCCATCTCCCTATGGGATGCCTTCTAATGCCAGGTCTGTGGATAAGAGAAGCCACATAGCTCTGACTGGGTGTCACAGTTTCTGGGTCCTGTTCTGGGAGAATCTCTTTGCAACCCCAGATGGTAGTGAGGGGCATGCTAAGGAGGAAAACAAATAAACTTAGAGCAGTCAAGCCCCATGTTAGGGTGCCCTCTGGATGTTCTTTCTCCATTGGGTCTTAATTATATTCTCTCTCTTTTCTGGGCACTTTGGAAAAAGAGATGTATTGAATGGGCAAGCAGCAATGTAGGAAATATGATTGATGTTGTAGACACAGCAACACACAGGTGTGTATTTTCATGAAGGGCCTTTGCTTGTTCTAGTCTTTGCATCAGCTCTGGTCTTAGCATCTTCCTAGCCTTTCCTGTCACATGCTCGTGTTCTTTCCCAGCCTGAGAGTAGCTACAGACTTGTCCACATGTTGCTGGATACTGCAGAAGTTCCTGTTTATGTTTGGCGGAGGTGAGTGGGTATGGGCAGTGAGAGACCTATCAGGCTGGCTAGGGCTGTGAACCTGGTAGTGGAAGTCTGGTCTTTGCAGGACAGGTTTGTAGGTTTTAAAATGGTAAGACCATTGGGTGCCTGGGTGGCTCAGAGGGTTAAGCCTCTGCCTTTGGCTCAGGTCATGATCTCCGGGTCCTGTGATCCAGTGCCGCATTGGGCTTTCTGCTCAGTGGGGGGCCTGCTTCCCCCATCTCTCTACCTACCTCTCTGACTACTTGTGATTTCTGTCAAGTAAATAAATAAAATCTATAAATAAATAAATAAACAAATAAAATGGGACAGCCAGACCAAAACTATACCTCAGGGAGAATCCATGCTATGGATAAACCTAATGCCAGCCTGCTCTCTGTGTTAAGCCAGGTACCTATTGTTGGAAGTTGCTATCAGGGAGCTCTCACAGTTATCTCTTGGGAGCACTATGTATCTGCCTACCTCCATTTATTTCTCTGTGTCCTGTGGTGGAAACGGATACAACCTCATTATATTTAAGTCTGTGTATAAGACATGCTATTCGTATATAAGAGGGTGGCTTTGCCAGTCTAAACCAGAGACTCACCAGCTTCTGCCCTAAACTAACGTACTTATATTCTTTGATATTCTTTGCCAGGCCACAGTAAACACAAGTGTGAAGGAAACATTTGCCATGGAAGCCAGGGAACTGGAGAGCCCCCCACCAGCCTACCATCTCATTCCGGAGGCCAGCCAGCCCAGGGAAGAAGATGTCAGCATGAAGCCTCCACAGACTGCAGAAACTATGCAGCTAAAGAAGGAGATCTCGCTGTTGAATGGGGTCAGCTTGGTGGTGGGCAACATGATCGGCTCAGGAATCTTTGTCTCACCCAAGGGCGTGCTGGTATACACTGCCTCCTATGGGTTGTCATTGGTCGTATGGGCCATTGGTGGGCTTTTCTCTGTTGTTGGTGCCCTTTGCTATGCAGAGCTGGGGACCACCATCACGAAGTCTGGGGCCAGCTATGCTTATATTCTAGAGGCTTTTGGGGGCTTCATTGCCTTCATCCGCCTGTGGGCCTCCTTGCTAATTGTTGAGCCCACCAGTCAGGCCATCATTGCCATCACCTTCGCCAACTACATCATCCAGCCCTCGTTCCCTACCTGTGATCCCCCGTACCTGGCCTGTCGTCTCCTTGCTGCTGCTTGCATATGTAAGTCTGGGGTTTAGTGGGGGAGTATGTTTGAGGGTGTGGGTTCCTTTGATAATGGTAGTGGTACCTAATACTTGAACACCATATTTTGATTTTGGGGGGAGGGGGAAGAGAGGCATCTTACCTTTTTTCTCTTTTTTTCTTTTTAAAGATTTTATTTATTTAAGAGAGAGAAACTGAGCAGGAGCATGATGGGAGGGGGACAGGGAGAGGGAGAGGCAGATTCCCTGCTGAGCAGGGGGCCAATGTGGGACTCAATCCCAGGACCCTGGGATCATGACCTGAGCTGGAGGCAGATGCTTAACTGACTGAGCCACCCAGGCGCCCCACGTCTTACCTTTTGAAGAAGTAATTTCACCAAAGTCATTTAACCCTGAGAGATAAGTAAGGGTAAAGGTTAAGGATGAGAGAAGTTTGAGTCTTTTTGTGACTCTTGGTGCCTCACATTCCTTCTACTCTTGACTCTTGCAGAGTTCTGTTACCCAGTCTATGTGACAGGTTGGTGCATGTCTTAACTTTTGTCTTATCAGATGTTTTGATTGGAGTCAACATCACTAGTTGTAACTTAACCCAGAAAAAACCATCAGTGCTGAGGACTTTATCCTGCTTCTCAAAAATAAATTATTTTACTTCCCAGCTTTTTATTTTAAACCAGTTTAGAGTCTGAGGAAAGAGGCTTCTCTAGATTGTTGGGGTCCCAAGGTGTTATCCCTCAGCCCACAGGACTACCGTTTCCTGCCACTGCCACTCTTTGCAGCCCATTCTAAGAGGCAGGCACCACACCAAAATGACTTTTTCTCACTGGTGTTTGAGTTTTCTTTTCTTTTTTTTAAGATTTTATTTATTTATTTGGAAGAGAGTACAAGAGAGACAGGGAGAGAGAGAAGGAGGGAGATCATGAACAGGGGGAAGCCTAGAGAGAGAAACCGACTCTCCGCTGAGCAGGAAGCCTGATGTGGGATTCGATCCAGGAACCCCAGGATCATACCTGAACCAAAGACAGATACTTAACCAGCTGAGCTACCCAGGTGCCCTATATTTGGGTTTCTGAGGTCAGAACCCAAGAGATCCCAGTTGATCCCTCTTTATTTTCCTTTTTCTCTCATGAAGTGGTCAGGAGGGATTCTGTGTGAAATCGCTGAAAAGGAGAGAAGATTGCTGTGAATTTACTCAGTCTTGTAGGGCTAGTGTTTTAGCTGAGAAGTGGCACAGAATTTCCTGTGTTCCTTAGCTCTGTGCTGCCAGGAGCACTTAATTATACTCTGTTCTTTCCATATCTCTGCTTGCAAAAGCTTTGGCAGTATATGTAGTTTATCCACAGTGTTAAAAATAGACTGAGAGTACCTTGGAGTTAGCAAAAAAGGATTGCACTGTTGTTCCTGAGTTTAAGGAATTTGTTAAAGACAAATGTTAAAGGGAACCCCTCAACATGTAGCCCCAGGAAGGGGGAAGGTGGGTACTCAGCTGTATATGTGTTAGGGTCTGGCCAGGGGAACTCTGGCCTGAGTTTTCTAAAAAAAAGAAGAATTTTCTGATTATGAAATGTGTTCATTAGGGAGATGAACTTATCCTCAAATCACCCATAATGTACCACCAAAAGATGAACACCCTTAATAATCAAATCATTTCTTCATTTCATTCTTTTATAGAACTGGCATCACACTTTGCCTGACTTTATATTCTGCTTTTTAAGTTTAGTATATCATGTTTTTTGGAATGTTCTTCAAAGAAACATTTTTAAAAGTAATGTCTTTTTATTATTATTACCACTATTTAAAGGTAGTACATAGACATTATAGGCACTTTGAAAACGCAAAAAAATAGAGAAAAGAAAAATCACCCATAATTAATTTTTTTATTATTTTATTATTTATTTTTAAAAGATTTTTATTTATTTATTTGTCAGAGAGAGAGGGAGAGAGAGAGCACCAGCAGTGGGAGGAGCAGGCAGAGGGAGAAGCAGGCTCCCCACTGAGCAAGGAGCCCCATGTGGGACTCAGCCCCAAGATGCTGGGATCATGACCTGAGCTGAAGGCAGATGATTAAACAAGTGAGCCACCCAGGCATCTCCACCCATAATTTTAACTCCCAGAGAACTATTGCTACTAATTGTGTGAATTTCTTCTAATATTTTTTTCTGTGCTTATCTCATTTTTTATACATTTTTTAAAAAGATTTTATTTATTTATTTGACAGAGAGGGATACAGCAAGAGAAGGAACACAAGCAGGGGGAGTGGGAAGGAGAAGCAGGCTTCCTGCTGAGCAGGGAGCCTGATGCAGAACTCCATCCCAGGACCCTGGGGTCATGACCCAAGTCATGACCCAAGATGCTTAACGACTGAGCCTCCCAGGTGCCCCTTATCTCATTTTTTAAAAAAAGCACTCTTGAGATCATACTCTCTCTGGCTTGTATAATACTTTAAAAATTTTAATATTTAATCTCTTTCATCAAATATTCTTAGAAAACATGGTTTAGGGACACAAAAGTAGTTTCCTGACAGTGTGGTATAGTGGTTAAGATCATGGACTCCCATGCCAGACCAGGACTGATTCTAGCTTTGCCAGCTGTTTTTCCAGCTGTTTACCTTGAAGGAATTAGTTAAACTGTTGCCTTGGTCTTCTCATTTGCAAGTGGAAATATCGCTTGTACTTACTAAAAGGATTGTCATGAGGAATAAATGAATCAATACACATACAGTACTTCTCTGTGTCTGGCATAGAATAAATGTTCTGTATTATTATTATAAACAGTATTACTGTGGGAGTCTTTGTATATAAAGATTCAGAGTTTCTGCACCTTTTTTCTGTAGGATAGAATTAATTATACAGGAGAAATACCTGTGTCTGAAGAAATAAATTGTTTTAAGCTTCTTCATGTGTTACCCAGTTTTCTTCTAGAAGGTTTTGTGAGGGTGTGCTTTTACCTAAGCACTTAAGAGTGCCTGTGTGTTGGTCTTGCCATGGCCTTAGGGTGAATTCCAAAGATAACGAAGTCAAAGGACATCTCTATATATAATTTTCATGTACAGAAGATTTTTATTTGGTAAATCTTTTTTCCTTTATGATTTTCTCTATTGTGTTTGTTCTTTTGTCCTTACGAAGCCCATTCCCATACCAGGAACTGCTTTTTTTTTGGCTAGAACTGTTCTTTTGATTGGAAGGGAGACCTCACCTCTTAGAAGTGCAGTCATGGTATATCTGTAACTTCTTTCATTCAAGTGTACGTTTACCCAGATTACTCACTATCAGAATTCCTTCAAGCCCCTATCCCAAAAGCCCAGGCTTTTCCAAAATGCATGCCTGCAGGTAGGAACTTGTCAGAGATGGGCTTAAATCGTAAAACCATGTCCTGTCCTGGGGCACCTGGGTGGCTCAGTGGGTTAAGCCTCTCCCTTCAGCTCAGGTCCTGATCTCAGGGTCCTGGGATCCAGCCCCGCATCAGGCTGTCTGCTCAGCAGGTAGCCTGCTTCCCCACCCCCCCACTCTCTGCCTTCTTATGATCTCTCTCTCTATTAAAGAAACAAATAAAATCTTTAAATGCAAAACAGCAACAACAAAAAACATGTCCTGTCCTAACTGACAAGACTTTAGGATTCAGCTTATTTTTCTTCTTGTAAGTTAGGCTGAAGAATCGGGCTGATGCATCATATGCTGAAGGGAGTCTCTTTGGGCAGGGGTGGCAGTGGTCTTAAGCGACAAAATTGGAAGAAACCAACTAGGTCATAATTAGGGGTAAAAACCACAAAATCTGTGCTGAATCCGCTGCGACATTTAGGTAGGATAGGAGAATTAAGTTAGTCTTGAAATTAAGAAGAGTCCAGGTTGTTTTTTGGAAGACTATCTACAGAAATTATAGCCATGCAAGCTGGATAATCAAAGTTTAATTATAGAAGAAAAGGCCCAGACATTCTCCATATAACAACTGCAGGTCATAGCTGCAAGCTGGTGGCCTGTGGGCCAAACTTGACTCACAGATATATTTGTTTGGCCTAGTGAATTTTGAATTACTTGCCAACGTTTGAAAACCAGGACTTTTCTGTTGAAAAATCAAAAGTTCTGGCAACCTTGGGCCCAGATTCCTTCCTGACAAAATTAGCAGCCTTTGTATAATGGTTGCTCCCTATATTTATTTTTTTTAAGTTGTTTTGTTTTGTTTGTTTGTTTGTTTTTATTTGACGAAGAGAGACACAGTGAGAGAGGGAACACAAGCAGGGGGAGTGGGAGAGGGAGAAGCAGGCTTCCGGCTGAGCAGATAGCCCGATGCAGGGCTCGATCCCAGGACCCTGGGATCATGACCCGAGCTGAAGGCAGATGCTTAACGACTGAGCCACCCAGGCACCCCAATTTTCTTTTTAAGTTTTTAAGATTTTATTTATTTGACAGAGAGAGAAAGAGAGCATGGTGAGGGGGAGGAGCAGAGGGAGAAGAAGCAGGGAGCCTGACTGGGCCTGATCCCAGAACACCAAGATCATGACCTGAGCAGAGCCAAAGGCAGATACTGAATCAGCTGAGCCACCCAGATGCTCCTGGTTGGTCCCTTCAAAGGAGCACACACTCTTCAGTCTACTACAGCCCTCCACTCCCTCTTGTTTTATACCCAGACATTTTTTTAAAAGATTTTATTTATTTATTTGTCAGAGAGAGAGAGTACACAAGCAAGGGGAGTGGCGGGCAGAGGGAGAAGCATGTTCTCCGTTGAGCAAGGAGCCCAGTTCAGGCCTTGATCCAGGACCCCACTGACATGGGTTGAAGGCATGTGCTTAACTGACTGAGCCACCCATGTGCTCCTATACCCAGACATTCTTGCCTTTGCTCAGTTGCATTACCTTCTTGGCCCTTAAAGGCATCTCTCTTTCACATCCTGGCTTTCCAGCAGCCCCCCGACCCTATTCCAGGTTATACTGGCAGACAGATCCTAGCAACTTTTTTGAATTTCAGGCTGTCTTAGCTCTTCATTATCCTAGAACAGTGGTTTTCAACCAGAGGTGAGTTTCCCCCCCCCCCCCCCCCCCCCCCCCCCCCCCCGGAAACATTTGGCAAGTTCTGGAGGCATTTTTGGTTGTCACACCTCCTTGGAAGGGGCGCTACTGGCATCTAGTGGGTAGAAGCCAGGGGTACTATTGAGCATCTTATAAAGTACAGGACAGCCTCTCACAGCTAAGACTTACTCTCCCCAAATGTCAACAGTGTGGAGGTTGAGAAACTCTATCCTAACAGTGTGTTCCATTCATATGTATTCTGGGAGCTTGGAATCTTCTGTGGTGGGTGGGGCCTAAGGCTGCCGACTGGACTGAGTGTGCTTAGAGGCTCTTACTCACTTACGGAACAGTAGGGGAAAATGGCAGTTCTTGAGGTCCATAGGTCCCTTCTCTGACCAGGTGACCAGCAGTATTATTGGTAACTCAGGTGCCCAACAGTACTTGATTTGATTGTGGAAGGGCACTTTTTCTTAGTCTGTTTATCTTTGTGGGATTCTGCCTGTTGTGTAGGCTCACACATGTCATTCGAGAATATTTGCTGTGAAGATTTCAACATAAAAGTCACTCAGCACTGACACTGGCATCAAAGCAGAGCCTTGCGTACTGCTGAGACTCCATTTCCCTCAATCCCCAGGGTTGGTTTGGGAAGGCTGACAGTGAAGAGGAGCAGGAGGAGGAGGAGCAGGAACAGGAGGAGACTGGGGAGGGAGACTTCTAAAGGGGAGACTGGAGTGAAGAAACACTGTGTAATGCCTGAATAGCTTTCTGTTGTCTCTTGCTGTCTTGGACTCAGGCCTGGGCAGGGTTCTGAGAAGGAAGGGTATGCTTCCCTACTTTGGTCAGTTGTTGCTATGGAGAGACAGCTCTCACGTTCTGAAGGTGACATGACTCAGAAGGACTGGGTCTTTTTTACCGTAGTCTTAAAGACCCTGCAGTCTACCCTTGTACAGAATTTGAATGGTTTGATAATAAGGCTAAATGTATATTTGTGTAATTAAAAACAAGGAGGATTCTTAAAGAGGCATATACCTGACATATTCATGTGTATCCCAAAAGGGAGCTCCAGATTCCAGGATTTCCATTCGGAAGGATTTACCTCTCCTGGACTGTTGTAGAACATTTTTCACCTAATATACTTGTAGATGGTCTCTCCCCAGCTTTTTTTCTTCTCCCACCTTGTTGCTGTTGTTAAGGATTGCATTCCTCTGTCCTTGAGTTCCCCTTAGTAACACCCAGCTTGTTTGTGGGAGGAATTGGAAGGGTTTCTTCCTCCCTGTTGCTGTGGGAAAAGGGAGCCTTGACTGTCAGCATAACTGTCACTATAGCTGTGGATTGCCAAGTGATCTCCTCATCAGAAAGAGAATATGAGAGACACAATTCGGTCTTAGGGTACATATATTATCCAGGATTAATTTGGGTTTCAAACACCTGAAAACCGAAAGCAGCATGGCTCAAATATGTTGACGTTTGTTTCTCTCACATATTAAAGGTAGATAGTATGGGGCTGGTAGGGTGACTTCATAATTTTTCAGGGAGCCTTGTTCCTTCCTTCTGCCTTACTGCTCTGCCATCCTCAGCACGTGACTTCTAGCTGGTGGTCCAAGGTGGCTCCTCAAGCTCTAGCTGTCAAGTCTGCTCTGTGGCTGACAGGAAGGACAAAGAAAGGCATGCTCTGCCCTTCAAAGAGGCTTCCTGAGGTCTTATTTGTATGAAACTTTGCTTACCTCCCTGGGGCATGAACTTCGTCACTTGGTCATATCTGCCTGCAAGGGAGGCTGGTAAATGTCAGTTTTAATTTAGGTAGCTCACACTCTAGCTAAAATTTGGATTACTAAGGAAAAATGGAGGAACAGATATTAAAAGATAACTAGCAGTTTTTGCCACAGAGAGACTTTGCAGATTTGTTTCTGCTTTGGGGTTGGGTGTGGATTTGTTATTTGAGTACTCCTTTCCTATCATCATGCCCCTTGAACTTGAAGACCCTCACAGGACACCCCCTACCCCCCCGCCGCCCACTCAGTGCTGCAGACAGACTTCCCAGCAAGGAAATGAGATCAAGAGGGCAGGGAAGGCTTGGATGTTGTAGTTATGGTAGTTTTATCTGAGCACCTGGCCTTCAGGCCCAGCCTCGTGCTTGAGCTCTGATAGAATCTATAGTCCCGGATGGTGATGGAATTTGAGGAGCTTTGGAGGGGTGGGGATCAGATGGTGAAATGTTTCTTGATTAGAATCAGGAAAACATTCAGGGGACTTGGCTTCTGCTGGTAGACTGTTTTGGAGCTCTCTGTTCTCTGGCAGAGCTGAGAGTAAATGAAGCAAGCAAGACTCCTGGGGCAGCATTTAAGGATACACTCACTCTCAGGTTCTCCAAGTGGTCCTGAAAGTGAGTGTTTCCTTAAATTTTGTGCACCAGGCACCCTCCTCACCTCACCCTACTCCTGGACTTGCTCCCTGGCTGCACATTGCTTTAGATTAAGTAGTTTAATTTTTACTGAGGAAGAAGCATATGTGCATGGTAAATAATTGAGAGTATAAAATAGTATACAGTGGAAAAAGTCTCTTTCCCTCTCCAGAGCTTTGGTCTTCTTCGCCAGAGGCAACCACTGTGACAGGCTCTTTTGTATTTTTCCAACTGTCATTCAGAATGGGCTCTGCAGGGACTTCCATGAGGTGCAGCCTTCTTTTACTTATTGGCAGAGTCATGGAATTGCCACTGTGTGCAGTATTTACTCCTGTGCCAAGAGGAGCAAGCCAGGGGGAAATCTGTGGCAGGATGGAGGGAAGGAGAAAGAGTAGAAGTGAGAGGGAGTGCCTGCCAGTGGGGCTGAGGATTATGTCTGCTTCTCTCCCCCATCTTGTTGCTACGAGGCAGAGGCACAGTGAGTCTAGCCAGGGCATTGTGAAATAATCTCTTCATGTGTGTGTGTCCATCTTTTTGTCTCCCTTTCTTTTTCTCCCTTCTCCATCTTTATCTCTGTCTCTCGTCTCTCCACCTCTGTCTTTTATGTATTTCTCTTTCTCTGTTAGTCTTTTTCTCACAAGCTATACGCCTTCTCACTTCTGCTGCTTTTCATAGTCTGCTTCCTTCCTCTGTTTTCTTGTGGTTTTTGTTCCTCTATTACAAGGGCCTGAATGTGACTTTGACTTGCCATATCTCCCAACTCTGCTACTGTTTGATAGATTCAGTCTCTTGGTACCCCAGTCTTTGTTCCTGGGAAAGGCAATTGAATGGGCTTAGTTTGGGTGATCAGCCATGATAGGTGAGCAGGAGCAGGGGCCTGGAGGTTACCATAAAATATGATTACTCTATTGCACAGGAGCCTGTGGATTACTGGTGGCTGTTAACTAGGTAATCCTTATACTAGCTGATGTAGGCTTAGCTCCACACAGCGAGTTCTGATTAGCAGGGCAGCAGCATGCATTCCTTTGGCCTTCCCTCCCATTTGACTATGCTCCCACTCCTGACTGACTAGTGAGCACCTATGTCATTTGCCAGAGTACTACTGAGTGAAATCTCTTCGTTTTAAACTTTTATTTATTTATTTGACAGAGAGAGAGAGAGGGAAAGAGAGAGAGAGAGAGGGAACACAAGCAAGGGGAGTAGCAGGCACAGGGAGAAGCAGGCTCCCACTCAGCAAGGAGCCTGACTCGGGGCTCTATCCCAGGATTCTGGGATCATGACCTGAACCGAAGGCAGACGCTTAACCAACTGAGCCACCCAGGCTTCCCAGTGAGTGAAAGCTCTTTAAGTGTCATGGAGCCTGTTTAGGCACCACGTTTATTTCCACAGGCTCTAGGCTCTCCTCCCATTTGAGTAGAGGAATGTCAACTTTCTGACAGTTGCCTTGCTCTAGGAAATTGGTGGTTAAGTGAAAGTCATCACCCTCTTGATTCCAACCAGGGTTCACCATTTCCCCTCTTTGCTTAGCAGTAAGCTTAGTAAAACAATATGCTTTTGTCGCCCCCTTCCCCGCCATAACTCAGAAGACCTTGGGGAAGCACCACACAAATGCCCAAGGGAGGACCTTCTTGAGACAGGTGTCCACATGAGTATAGCATAGATACTAACCTGTGCTGTGAAGTGGGAGTCTGTAGGGTTCAGGGGGAGAGAGCTCAGTGAGGGGCTGGCTGGTATATTTGGGGAAGGTTTTACAGAGGAAGTGGTGACTGAACTAGACCTTGAAAGTAGGAGTCGCTGTTGGCTATGGCAGCATGAGGAGGAAAGGACATTTCCTTTTTTTTTTTTTTTAAGATTATTTATTTATTTGATAGAGAGAGAGAGAGATCACAAGTAGGCAGAGAGTCAGGCAGAGAGTGAGGGGGAAGCAGGCTCCCTGCTGAGCAGAGAGCCCGATGTGAGGCTCGATCCCATGACTCTGAGATCATGACCTGAGCCAAAGGCAGAGGCTTAACCCACTGAGCCACCCAGGTGCCCCAGACATTTCTTTTAAGTTTATATATGGCGTCAGTAAGGAGAGAGTCTCTGGCTGAAGGAGAGAGTGCAAAATGGGTAGGAGTAGATAGAGGTGGCTTGGAGGATGAGCCCAAAAGATTTTGTAATAATGTTTGAGGTTTGGGACGCCTGGGTGGCTCAGTTGGTTAAGCAGCTGCCTTCGGCTCAGGTCATGATCCCAGCGTCCTGGGATCGAGTCCCACATCGGGCTCCTTGCTCAGCAGGGAGCCTGCTTCTCCCTCTGCCTCTGCCTGCCACTCTGCCTGCCTGTGCTTGCTCCTGAGCTCTCTCTCTATCTGACAAATAAATAAATAAAATTAAAAAAAAAATAATGTTTGAGGTTCATATAAAAGTTCTGTTTTTTTTTGTTTTTTTTTTTTTGAGGCTTATCATTGTGGAGCCCCTTGCATTCTGTTGTGTCCTCCTAGTGGGTCAAAGCAGTCCCTGTTTAGCAGGGGTAAGGTGCTGGGACCCTCAGCACGGGGCCCAGATATCACTGTGGTCCGCAAGGAACTGGAAATAAAGCCAGCAGTATAGGCAGGAGCCTGGGGAATGCTCAAGCAAGCTCGCTTCTCCATGGACCTCATTGAGAATTGGGAGGTTTGGATAGAAATGGAGGGGGATTTGGAGGAGGACCTTATAAGCTAAGGAATGATGGTTGGCCTCCCTCAGCCACAGTTTCCTCATCTATAAAACAAGAGGAAGAATGTCTATATTTTTGGGTTATGGGAATTAATTGAGAGGAAGTATGTGAAATTCTCAGGTATTTATATATACAAAACATTATCTCTGTAATTCCTAGGTGACTTGCCATCTGCGTTCAATGATGGGCCTCTCTTATGGCCATGGAAATAGTTTGTGCCTTGGATGGTTTGGAACCTTGGGAATTTGAGTGGGAAAGAGTGGGTGAAGTCCGTTATTCCTGGGCCTGGGGGCTTTTCCCAAAAAATGATTCTGGATGTCAGAATTTATGTGTATGTGTTAATGCATGCTTTTGTATCTTGTCACCAGTGATGAGCAGATAGTAGATGCCCCTCCATTGACTGTTCTTCTGGTTCTGATTGATCTATTGGCCCCTTTGCTTTAGGCAGGGGCAGAAGCGATGCTCTCTATAAGAAGAGATTGGATCACTGTGCCCTCAGCTCCAGCCTGCCAGTGATGTTACGTTTTTTCTTCTAGGCCTGCTGACATTTGTGAACTGTGCTTATGTCAAGTGGGGCACACGTGTTCAGGACACGTTCACTTATGCCAAGGTCCTAGCACTCATTGCCATCATTATCATGGGCCTCGTTAAACTGTGCCAGGGTAAGATGGGCCTGGGCTGGGAAGGAGGGTGGATGACTCTGGGAGTTTGCCTAGATTTCGTAAGGAGGACATGGGGAATCTTGGCTTTACTGATAATCTCTTTCAGTGTATATCGTAGACTGTCAGTGAGAGCAAGACATCTGTTCCTGGGCTTCTTGGGCCAGGATGGCTTGGCCAACTGAACATGAGTCAGTCTCTCCTTCAGGGCTGCTTTCCCTTTGTGGAGGCTAGGAATATTGCAAGAAGACAGCCTGGAGCCCAGGAGTTTTTGAAACCTGGATCTTGTGTAATTGGGTCATAAATGTAACCGATGGGGATAGAGAAAGCCCTGCTTGGCCCTGTTTTTGGATTGTGACTGCCAGGCAGTGAGTAGGAAGACCTGGCTGTTCTTGAGAGGAGTGGGAAGGTGTGTGTGGGGAGGTCAGATGGAGTATAGAAATGAGTGGTTATTTTGTAGCCTTTACTCTTCATCTGGATTTGCTTTTATTTAACATTCAGTCTTAAAGTCAGCTCTCAGCAAAATATTAAAATAGTATGAAGTTGGCACTGGTTTTCCTGCATGTTGGCTTTAGAAAGCTTTTCATTCCTGAATCAGAGTAGACTGGCAGTGAGAGTAGACAAGGTCTTCTGAGCTCTTAGGGAAGTCTTAAGGTATCTTTGGCCAGGGAGATCTCAGTTGCTCTCTAGATTGTCTGTCTCTAAATTCAGCTGTGTTTACATTTACCAGGGAGAGCAGAGACACCCTCCCCCCAACTCAGATCCATTGGATTAAACCTAAAATGGTTTTGGAGTTCAGAAAGTTCTGTTTTTAAATGCCTTGGCAGCTAGTCCAGTACCTTTGTGCACATGTGCCAAGTTAGTACAGCCAGCCGCCTCAATGTTCTTGAGTCTCAAGATCATCTTTGGGTCAAAGAAGGTAGCTGAGTTATCCTCCTATCGAGATCTGTGCCTTAGAAAACCATTGCTATGTATGATGACTGACACACCTGGGGCACGAAAACCTCTATTTTCCCTTCTCTTGCTGCCTACCCAGCCCTTTTTCACACATTGAAGGAACAGTTCTACTTTTTGCAGGGGGTAATGGCAGGCTTCTTTATAAGTCTGGAACTTGTTAAAAACCTCCAGTGTGGACACTCTCTCTCCTGGTTTCTCTCCTGGTCTCTCTAGATCTCTCTCCTGGGCAGGCAGGTACTACTCCCTTGGCTTTCAAATGTGTGGTCTCCAGAGGCCTCTAAGGAGAATGACAGGTGCCTAGGCTGGCTCTCCAAGGGTGGAAGTGGCTCAGGCCTACCCCAGGCATAGTGATAACCCCAGTTCTTACATAGCCTGTGATTTCCTACCACAGGCAATTGTAGCCCCTACAAGTAGAGCAACAGAGTTCTCTTCTGAGAATGAGAAAACTATGTGACCAAATTGTGTAGTGGTTTTGGCCACAACAGACAGTTCCACAGGAAGGCCTAATTATTAATTAAAAGTGCCTCCTTTATGTGAAACAGGGTTCTTTCTAAAAATAGGAAGAAGAGCTCTGGCCTATTGTGAGGTCACTTGGAAATATGTTAGAGCTTTTCTGGAAAAGGTGTTATCATTTCAGAAGGCAGACAGGAATGTCTTTGTTTTTCTGAGATTGCATAGTTGTGCTAGAGGAATATGCAGTTTCTTGAGGGAATGGATGGGGTGATAAAGTACAGGGAGAGCTGGTGGTTGTTCTTTGAATATTAAATTGTGGTTTTTTTTTTCTTCCCTCTGCCTGCTTGCTTTTCCCTTCTTTTCTTGACCCTCTTCTCTTTTTCCCCATCTTCGCTTCCTCTTTATTACTGCTTCTCCCTGTTCTTTCTCTTCTGCTCATACCTTCTAACTCTCCCCTCCTTCTTCTTCCTCTTCCTTCTCACTGAACCCTCCCCCACCTGCCTTTGCCCCCACAGGACACTCTGAGCACTTTCAGGACGCCTTTGAGGGTTCCTCCTGGGACATGGGAGACCTCTCTCTCGCCCTCTACTCTGCCCTCTTCTCTTACTCAGGTTGGGACACCCTTAATTTTGTAACAGAAGAAATCAAAAACCCAGAAAGGTAACGGTGGGATCACACTCTCACTCCCCAACTTGGCTGGAACTCCTGCTGATTTGGTGGGCATACTTGCTCTCTTCCCTCCCCTTTCTCTTTCTCTTTCTTCCTACTCCTCCTTCTGTAGCTCAGAGAGATTAGGGGCTACGTTGAGGATGAGAGAAGGTGGGAAAGCCTCTTCACCCTTGGGTTTGCACTGGAGGATCTGCAAGGTTTTGCTCAAAGAGAGATCCTCCAGTGGGCAGTAGCTGACCCAGCTGGGGCTAAGGTGTTAGAACCTCATACTCTGGTGCTGATACTGAAGCCTGGGGAGCTGGAAGCTTATTCTGGGCCATCAGGCTCCCAGCCTGGCCTCCAGTCCGTGGAGGACACTGCTCCTCTTTCCGTGGGACCAATTGGTCCTGTTGTGGCAAGGATCAAATATTGCGCCCCAGCTATCTTCACAGAGAAGGGTCTGTCTCTCTCTCTCTCTCTCTCTCTGTTTCTCAGCAGAAAGGAGCATGGGGTTCATACCCACCCTGACCATGTGGGAAAGAGGAGCCTGCCTCAAAGACTTAGAGCCAGGGAACTATTAAATTAAAGAAAAATCCCTGGGTGAACTTTGACTCCAAGGAGAGTCCATTCTAGGTAGTCCTATCTCACTTCTCCTGACAGAAATTTGCCCCTGGCCATTGGGATTTCTATGCCAATTGTGACGCTCATCTATATCCTAACCAACGTGGCCTATTACACAGTGCTGAGCATTTCAGATGTCCTTGACAGTGATGCTGTGGCTGTGGTGAGTTTCCATTTGCTTGTCATCTTATGATACTGAATGGCTTAATCTCTTTCTGAAGCCCCTCCAGCTCTGCAGGGTGAGATGATGGGTCTAGACCAGAGGGTGGGCTACTCAGTAGTGACGGTGTTTGTCCTGACAGCATAGGTACAGGAGGCTTATGAAACCCTGCCCTGTGCTGAGTGACTTCTGTGCTCTGTCCCCAGACATTTGCTGACCAGACATTTGGCATGTTCAGCTGGACCATTCCCATTGCTGTTGCCCTATCCTGCTTTGGAGGCCTCAATGCATCTATCTTTGCTTCATCAAGGTAATGTGTTCCTGCTTTACCAATAACAGATTGCAGTAGTTAATCTTCTGAGACTCTAGGTAAGCCCATAAGAGCCCTTCTTTCCCTTCTTTCTCATGGATGTACAGGGTGTGTGTGTGTGTGTGTGTGTGTGTGTGTGTGTGTACACTTGTGTGCGTGCATATGCTGACCTTTGTGCAGACATTTGTATGCTTGAAGCTCACACTTCCATCTGAGGTGATGACAGATTGGTTAGAGGTAGAGGGGAGCAAGATTATAGCTTGGCATAGATAAGAATATTAGTGATCACTTCTTGTGGACCAGGTATTGGTACAGGGTGACTCTGCCCCTCACTTCACAGAAATCACTGAAGCTGACAGGTAGGCTCTGTTCTCCTCTCTGTGTAGAGACTTATATCTATAAGAGCATTTGTCCTTCATGTTGTTTTAGAGAAAGGAGCAGTTCTGCTTTTCCAGGCTGACTGTGCTACCTGGTTTCTGGGCCCCAGCACTATCCCCTTTTAGCACTTTGTTTCATCACTTGGCTCTTCTTGGGATGTTCAGTAGGAGCCCGCTCTGCACAAGCTTCTCTCATCTCCGCTTAGTGAAGTCACAAAACAGCTTTTCTCATCTCCCTCCTTACTGGACACACTTCTGGAGGGAATGATCTGCATTTTGACTGTCACTCATTTTCTAGCCATTATACTTTGACTTCTACTACCTAAAAAATATTCTTATTAAGTGGACCTATGACCTCCTTCTTAGCCTGCTTTTAGTCCTTATCCTGTTGGACCCCTGAAGCAAGTGATGCTTATGGCCCTCTACTTCTGAAACTATTCCTGTGACTCTGTGACACTTTGATATTTGAGAAGAAGTCTTTCCTGATTTCTCTTTCACTTACCCTATAAATGTTGCTGTCCCTAGGGCTGGGAGTGTATTCAATAAATATTTTCTACATGAACAAGTAAGAGGATGAATTAATAAAAGAAATAATTTTTGTCCTATTTATTCTTCTTACTGGTTTTGACACCACAGTCCATGTACTTGGGGCCTCCCTAGGGTAACCAGAGTAATAGATCAAAGTCTTGGAAAACAGTGTGGTGTCATCTTCCCTTACTTCAACCTGGTACAGCTAAGGTTGCATTGGATGCGACTCTTTTTTTTTTTTTTTTTAAGATTGTATTTACTTATTTGACAGGGAGAGAGATCACAAGTAGGCAGAGAGGCAGGCAGAGAGAGAGATGGGGAAGCAGGCTCTCTGCTGAACAGAGAGCCCGATGTGGGGCTCCATCCAGGACTCTGAGATCACAAGGCAGAGGCTCAACCCACTGAGCCATCCAGGTGCTCCTGGATGTGACTCTTCATAAGTTACCACACCCAAAGACGGTGTTTCCCATAGACTTACCCTTCTTGATTCCCAAGACATTCCAGCTGGCTCTGTCAATCTTCTTCTTCCTTTTTTTTTTTTTTTAAGATTTTATTTATTTATTTGGCAGACAGAGATCACAAGTAGGCATAGAGGCAGGCAGAGAGGAGGGGAAGCAGGCTCTCCGCTGAGCAGAGAGCTCGATGTGGGGCTCGATCCCAGGACCCTGAGATCATGATCTGAGCTGAAGGCAGAGGCCTTAACCCACTGAGCCACCCAGGTGCCCCTCAATCTTCTTAAAATACTTGCACGATAGGTGCTTTTTAACCTCACTCAGCTCTATTGTGGCATTGACAGGGTGGGAGTGGGGATAGGGGATTCTGAGAGTAAGAGTCTGGATCAGCACGTAAGGGGACTGCAGTGACGTAGAGGTAATGCACAATTGTTTGTGTGTTAACTTCTCATTTTTTCTTTATTACCTATGTAGTTATCTCTGGCTTTATATTAGACACTTAAAAAATTATTTATTTATTTATTTATTTGAGAGAGAGAGAGTGAGACAGCATGAGAGGGGAGGTCAGAGGGAGAAGCAGACTCCCCATGGAGCTGGGAGCCCGATGTGGGACTCAATCCCAGGACTCTGGGATCATGACCCGAGCTGAAGGCAGTGGCTTAACCAACTAGCCACCCAGGTGCCCCTATATTAGATACTTTTGCTGCACCTGCACACGGTCCCCTTCCAGCATCCCCTCTACCATATTTCTTCTCTACCCAGTACAGATTATAAACCTGTGTGGGCCAACTCCTACCATCTTGCCCTGTGACCTTTCCAGATGCTCTCCTCAACTCCTGTGGCTCCATCTGGGTGGCTCACAAGTATCTCAGTGCCCTCCACTTGTGCTTTGTCTTTAGCTGTGATGCTGTGTGCTGTCAGTTCTCCTTGCTTGGCCTCTTTATTTTTCCCTTGGTGTTCACCCTCTTCTCCCAGCTCCAACATGTACATGCATGCACATACACACATATACACATGCACATGCAAAGGATCACCAGATTTGATCGAGGTGGTCACATCTGTCTTGTTTTCTCTTCAGCCAAGGTGTCTACCCTCATTCAGGCCTCCTTTCTTATGGGACATTTATCACAGATAACCTTTTTTTAGATTTATTTATTTATTTGAGAAGTGGGGGGAGGGGCAGAAGGCGAGAGTCCCAAGCAGACTCTGTGCTGAGCACGAAGTATGACGTGGGGCTTGAGCCCCTGACCCTGAGATCATGACCTGAGCCCAGATCAGGAGTTGGGAGGCTTAACTGACTATGCCACCCAGGCACCCCACAGATTACTTTCTTATCTGGCCTCCTCCCTGTCCCCTAGTCTCTCCCTGCTTTAGTTGGCCTCCACGATGCCACCAGAGTCTCTGTCAAATGCTGTCAAGCCTTTACTTTAGAGCCATAGCAGACTCTCATTGTTTGTTCAGACTCCACAGCATGGCCTCAGTTGCATGGTCTTCTCAGCTCTTTCCTCACACACCTTAACCTGGGACTGCAGGCATTCTAGTACCAGCCTCAAGGAGGTCACCCTCTTTCACTCCTTCACACCTTTTTTGCCGTTGCCTACGCTGTTTCCACCCATCTGCTCACCTTCTGGCAAACTCCAGTTCTTCCCAGCCCAGATGTGGTCATCTCTTGTGAAGTTTTTTGTTCCCCCAGCTCACCCCCAGCCTGGTGAGTGCTTTATGCTCCATGATGATGTTGTCTACACTGGATGGTAGTTCCTTTCTCTCTTGCTCTATTTCTCAAACAGTAGGGCTCTTTGGGGACAGAGAGGAAGCCTGGGTTGTCTCTGAGGCCCAGGCTTGTCCTGGCCTATCCTATATCAGGAGCTCAGGGAAGATATACAGAGAGCACAGAAGGCTTGCTGCCCTTCTTTAAAAAGCCATTGTGTAAAGTATGAAATCTGTGAGGTGCTAGAGTGGGGGTACCCCTGATGGAATGGATTGGGGTGGCAGTGATAGCAAGGTGAGGCATCCACTGGGTGATGGTGGGTTTCACGGCTGAGGGGTTCAGGGGTGTCCATGGCCAAGAGAGAGGTAGGACATTCTTGGATAACACTGGAAGTACCCATGGTTGGAGGTTGGAGACATCTATGGGTAAAAGTTGAGGGGTGAGGGTGGGGGTTGGGCATGCATAGAGAACATGGGATACTCCTCTGAGAGACTGCCTCCTGTGTTTTTGTGGAGTTCTGAGCCTAGTTTGTCAAGTGAGGAGTGTGGCTACATGGCCTAGTGAAAGGATCATCCTGACACACTTCTTATCCTTCTAGGTTGTTCTTCGTGGGCTCCCGGGAGGGCCACCTTCCAGATGTTCTGTCCATGATCCACATTGAGCGTTTTACACCCATCCCTGCTTTACTGTTCAATGTAAGCTCTCCTGGGGGAGTGTGGAGAACTGTGGTACTCTTGCTGACTTTATGAGATGACTGTGAGTAGGAGTTATACTAGCTTCTTAAGGTATTTCCCAAGACACTCGGTGTTTCTAAAAATATAAAACATATGAGAGAAGGCAAATGGTACAAAAGAATATAAAAATAAATTTGTAAAATTTTTTTTATTTTTGAAAGATTTTATTTGTTTATTTAGAGAGTGTGAGCAGGGGGAGGGGCAGTGAGGGAGAGGCAGACCCTATACTGAGTACTGAGCCTGATATAGAGCTTGATTTCATGTCCCTAAGATCATGACTGAGCCAAAATCAAGAGTTGGATGCTTAACTGATGGAGCCACCAGGCATCCCTGAATTGTTTTTAACTAGGCCTCATGCCCTACATGGGGCTTAAACTCATGACCCTGATATTAAGAGTTCTGTGTTCCCCTGACTGAGCCAGATAGGTGCCCCTCCTTTTTTTGTTGTTAATTTTAATTAAATCATTTTTTTAAAATTAAAGATTTTATTTAACAGAGAGAGAGATCCAAGTAGGCAGAGAGGCAGGCAGAGAGAGAGGGTGGGAAGCAGGCTCCCCACTAAGCAGAGAGCCTGACGTGGGGCTCAATCCCAGGATCCCTGAGGCAGAGGTTTAATCTACTGAGCCACCCAGGTGCCCCTTTAATTAAATCATTTAAAAAAAATTTTTTTTTTTTGTTATTTATTTATTAGAGAGAGAGAGAGACAGAGAGAGAGAGTGAGCACAGGCAGACAGAGAGGCAGGCAGAGGCAGAGGGAGAAGCAGGCTCCCTGCCGAGCAAGGAGCCCGATGTGGGACTCGATCCCAGGACGCTGGGATCATGACCTGAGCCGAAGGCAGCCGCTTAACCAACTGAAACACCCAGGTGTCCCTAATTAAATCATTTTAAAAAGCCAGGCCAGGGAAGCCTGGGTGGCTCAGTATTAGGGACGCCTGGGTGGCTCAGTTGGTTAAGCGGCTGCCTTCGGCTCGGGTCATGATCCCAGCGTCCTGGGATCGAGTCCCACATCGGGCTCCTTGCTCGGCAGGGAGCCTGCTTCTCCCTCTGCCTCTGCCTGCCTCTCTGTCTTCCTGTGCTCTCTAACTAAAAAAAAAATAAATAATAAAAAAATAAAAAGCCAGGCCAGTTGTATACCAACTACTCAGGGACTTCTTTTCATATTATAGACTTTATACAGATTTCTTTTTTAAAATATTTTATTCTTAAGGAATCTCTACACTCAAAATGGGGCTTGAACTCACAACCCTGAGATCAAGAGTCGCATGCTCCACTGAGGAGACAGCCAGGTGCTCCTACATATCATATATTTATATATAATAGATAGTGCTTCATATATGCCAAGTACAATTATATACCTCTTACATAGTTATCATCAGCTCAACCCTTCCTATCAGTGTCAAGCTTCATTATTTAGCTTTGTACTGAATTTCTGAAATCTAAAGAGGGACTGAGGATACTTCATTAGTTTCTTCTTACCCCTGGAATTTTCCTGGCAATTATCACGTTTGTGTTTGTCCTATGAACTTTGTTATTTTGTCAAAATAACGAAAATCCGGGGCGCCTGGGTGGCTCAGTGGGTTAAGGCCTCTGCCTTTGGCTCGGGTTGTGATCCCAGGGTCCTGGGATCGAGCCCTGCATCGGGCTCTCTGCTCGCGGGGAGCCTGCTTTCCCTTCTATCTCTGCCTGCCTCTCTGCCTACTTGTGGTCTGTGTCTGTCAAGTAAATAAACAAAATCTTTAAAAAAAAAAAAATAACGAAAATCCTCTCAGCATATCGATTGGAATCACATACAGTCCCTCTTTCCCCAGAATGAGTCCTTTTTGTTTTAAATCCTTTGTTGACAATCTGGGTGAAAAGACTAGGTGGGGGAACTTCATGTTCTTGAAGATTAAGTAAATCTGACCATGTCACAGGACTGCAGCCCCCGATTTCTGTCTTCTAGGGCCCTTTTTTTCCAGAGGGCAAATTCTGTCATACCTCTCTTATCAGGGGTATAGATCCACTTTGTCAATCTGCATTTCAAAGACCCCAGGACAGCGAGATGGGTTCTGGAGGCATAGACTCCGTTTGTATGCCAGGTAGTTGAGACTCAGGAGTAATGGTATCCAGATGGCAATGTGGTTCATACTGAGGTTGGTGCAGCAAAGTGAGGAGGACCTCACTCTGCCATCAGAAGGGAAAGGAGGGGCGCCTGGGTGGCTCAGTGGGTTAAAGCCTCTGCCTTCGGCTCTGGTCATGATCCCAGGTTCCTGGGATGGAGCCCCGCGTCGGGCTCTCTGCTCAGCAGGGAGCCTGCTTCTCCCCCTCCTCTCTCTTTGCCTGCCTCTCTGCCTACTTGTGATCTCTGTCTGTCAAATAAATAAATAAAATCTTTAAAAAAAAAAAAGAAGAGGAAAGGAGTCTCGCTTGTTATTAAAGTGCTTGCAAAAAGAAAGAGGCATTATGTGGAGGAAGAGCCCTCAATAGGAGTGGGAGAGATGCCACTCTGAAGGTTAATAGAGATTAGACCTATCTGATGCCAAGGGGTCACTGAAAATAACTGGAGGTAACCTGGTAAGCTAAATCAGCAGTGAACAGCAGACCTGATACTGATTGCTGGGTGGTTGGAGTCTCCTGGGATGGCCTGGTGGTGACAATGCCCACTCCTCCTTCCATCCCCTTCTCCTCCAGTGTACCATGACACTCATCTACCTCACCGTGGAAGATGTTTTCCTGCTCATCAACTACTTCAGCTTTAGCTATTGGTTCTTTGTGGGCCTCTCTGTTGCTGGCCAGCTCTATCTTCGCTGGAAGGAGCCTGAGCGACCCCGGCCTCTCAAGGTCAGTGACTCTGGACAGGCTGGGGCGGGGGGGGGGGCATCTCCCCAAAGTGACTTCTCTGTACCCTGTTCCCCATAGCACTTTACCTAATATCTCACCTCCCTCCATTTCAGCTGAGCCTGTTTTTTCCCATTGTGTTCTGCATATGCTCCTTGTTTCTGGTGATTGTGCCTCTATATGGTGACACCATCAATTCCCTCATTGGCATCGGGATTGCCCTCTCTGGGATTCCTGTCTACTTCGTGGGTGTTTACTTGCCCGAGTCCCAGAGGCCAGTCCTTATTCGGAATGTCCTGGGTGAGCTTCTTTGCCCAATACTCATGGCGTGTGTGTGTGTGTGTGTGTTTGTGCGCGCGTGTACACATGTGCGCCCAGATGCATGCGGAGGTGGGAGTGGTGGCTAATAGCTTACCTTATACTAGTGATGTGCTGGAGACCATGAGACCTGGTTGCTCCATATGACTTCTTCCCTTTTGATCTTGACATGAGCACTTTAATTCTAACTTTAGAGGCCTATTTTTGGCTTAAAACACTCCTTTTTAAAGTGCAATCCATGTGGGAAGATGAGTCACGCATCACTTTCTGGTTGGGCACGGAATGAAGGGCAGTGATGCTTGCTGGTGGTGAGAGGCAAAGCCTGGTGCAGTATACCCAGGCGACAGGTGGGAGGGAACCACAGATATGCTTTAATCAACTTTGGGGTGTTCATGAAGTTGTAGCTGTCAGCTTGCTGAGTTCTGTTCTCTATTTTCATTTAGCTGCTGTCACCAGAGTCACCCAGCAGCTTTGCTTTTGCGTCCTGACTGAGCTTGATGTAGTGGAAGAGAAAAAGGTTGAGAGGAAAACGGACTAGAGGCCAGATGTGATGTTCCTTGAGGCCTGCAAGGCCAGCCACCAAAGTCCAGATGACAAGACTGCAGGCCTAACCCTCTTGTCCTAAAGGAGTCTGGTGGCCCACATTATATAAGGGGGGCTCAGGGCTGATGGCCTGCTCTGGTGGTCACTCTCATTGGTAAGCAGTGGGAGGAGACTCAGGGTCCAAGGCCAGCCTGAAGGTGTGAACTTTACATGGAGGGTGGTGGTGGGGAGGGCTTGGTCAGGGGAATAGTTGTTTAGTTTTATTCCTGGTTGAGTCGGTATAGCTTATCAAACACTTGGGCAACTGCATTGAGGGAAGAGGGAGTGCTAGGTTAACAGATGTGGCTGGTGGTTCGGAATTTGTTATTTGAGGTTTGAATCAGGAGCCTCTACAAAGGGGCTGCTTTATGGGAAGGTTTCCTCTGATCAGGTCCAAACACCTGACTCTAGAGGCCTAAAATGCTACCATGTCTTCCTCTGACTCAAGCTCTTTCCCTAGGAAGACAGCTGTATTTCATTATTTATTGACATTATTTAATCCAGGACACCAGTTCTGGCAGAGCACTGGTGTTCATTCATCTTCAGGATGCAATAAGCTGATTGTGTTTAAAAACTCAAAATACTCCCAACTGAGTCCCTCTGCCCTTAGAGGTGTCTCTGTGTGCTGGTGTGGGTCAGCCTCTGACCACAGATTTTTTTTGCTTGGTTTTAGCACAGTCTTGTGTTGAGTCTTAGCTGCAAAGATGAACTTTAAAGATTTTTTTTTTTTACTCGTGTATTAGTTACATTTTAGTTAGTAGGTCACAGATTATATAATCACCTGGCTCAAATCAGCAAGGACAAATGAAAAAATTCATGAGTCAGAAGTCTGATAATACTATTTTGAAGGATAATCCCTTATTTTACTTGAGACCTCAGGTCTTTATTCTAGATAGAAGGTAAAACCTCCGGTTCCTAGTATGACCTTTAGGAGGACATAAACTGTTTTAGAATTCAAGTGGATTACCTGCATTCTCTCAGCCATCAATGGCTTAGAGAACATCTCATAGACTCAAGCCGCCAAATAGCTTGTTTCTGTCTATAAGGGCTGGTGTGAGGGACTGCTGTGCAGACCCACGCAAGCCCACCTTGGTGCTAGAAGTGGTCATTGCCCTTTTCGGAAAACCTCACACCAGACTGCATCCTCCTCTTCTGTCCCCAACACTGGGCTTTGTTTACACTCTGAACTGTCTTGGTGTGGATCATCAGGATAGTGCATTCCTGTCCTGTCTGCCTCCCCTTGCTGGAGGTCTGGTGGGCCTGCAGTCTCAGGAAGAGCTTGGTACTTGTGTGGACTTCTATTTTCTCCTTATGGAGATCAGAGAAGACTTTGGGGGACAAAGCTGCTTCAACCTCAATCTGGCTCCTCAGCAAACTGCATGATTGGAAGCAACTAATTCTGGTGCTCAGGGTGTGCTTGTAGCATCCAGGTCAGGCCAGAGTAGGCTTGGCCTCATGGATGTTCCCTCGTGGGCAGCCATGGTTGCAGTGGACTGTACAGCTGTCCTGTGATGCCTCCAGACACTGTCATCCTGGGTCCAGAGGAACCTGCTGACTTGGCTAACGCCATGCCTGGACTTCTTATCCTTTCATTTTAGAACTGGTCACTGGTAAAGACAAGAACTATGAGGCAATCTCCCTTTCTGACCATTCTTTTCCATCAAGTGGCCTCAGCTGCAGCCAGGGGAGTAACCTTGGCCATACTTATTTAATAAAGACAATTAGGGGAGCATGAGCACAGCTGCCTTTGGTTTAGGGCAATCATGGATGAGAAAATGAGAGGACATTCCTATTGTCATGGGTTGGGGATCTGCACAGCAAATTCCTTTCTGGCAACAGGGAGTCTTATGCAAAGGCTGACTTGCCTAGAGTACGTAAACATGACTCCTGTTTGAGCCAAGATGGCATCTATCCCAGGGATCCTCTGGAGCTAATCCTTTAAGCAGAGTGTGCTTGTCTTAAGGATCCCTGACCCAGGTTTTAGTTTTCTCCCCTGAAGTAAGTGACCAGCTAATCCCAGGAACTTGCTGTCCCCAGTGGCTCCTGGGGGAAGCATGGGCCTCACACCCTAAGTGCCCCAGCACAAGCTTAGTGAGCCATGTCATCCCCCTCTCATTACTGGATGGTAACTGCATTCTTGCCCTCTGTGCCGGATACAGACTTCACCCAGGAACCCTTCTGTGGGAGGGAAGCCAGAGACTCCCTACAGCAGTCAAGTTTCATGGTGGAATTAAATTTCTGCAAGGTCTTTGTTGTTCATCTCCTTCAATACTTCTCCTGGTGTGCTAATCCCTTTTGCAGTAGGTACAGTATGTGAGATTGTTAGCCCTTTAATGTTGGCAAACCTTAATGAGTACATAAACAGCAGTGAGCACATTATAATGGCACGGAGTGGTTTTTAATCCTTTGTTTCTATGCCTACAGGAGACTGAGATGACTAGTATTAGACGTATAAATTGCTGCCTGTTGCTTGCAACACTGAATTGTACCTTTGTGGATAGTTAGGATGGTAAATCAATAGTTTGTTGGTTTTCTAGCCATAAGAGTAGAGCCTGAGTATGTGAACATACAGAATTTAACCACTTAGGATGGTTTAACATGTGGATAGGAACTAATGTAGGTGAAGACCTACAAAATGAATACATAGTGAAGAATGGGTGGAGGCAGGATAGAAAAATATGAAATCTTAAAAGGTGTCAGAAGAAGACATACCCCTGTGTACATGATAGTGAGTCTGTGGCACGTGGCAAGAAAGCACATTCTGAATCAAAAGGTTCTGTGTATTGTTTTCCTAGACCTGTGCTGTCCAGTATAGTAACTACTAGCCACATGTAGGTAGTTAAAATAAAAAATCTGATTCCTCAGGTGCACTTCTCAAGAGCTGAGCCACATGTGGCTAGTGGCTACTACTACACAGTATAGATATAGAACATATCCATCTTTGCACAAGGTTCTATGGGACAATGTTACATTAGAAGAATAAATGCCAACTCAGAGTTAAGATATTTGTGGTATGCAAAGAAGTAGGTCAGGTTTTCCTTATAGGGAACTTAAGTTTTGGTAATAGAACTGGTCACTGTTTTTGGTGAGTGCTGTGAATAGCTGACCTTTCTCATTGGAAAGCTAAGTTTAGGATATGTTTACCTTTTCCTCACTTGCCTGAAGTCCTTAGTGTCTAAAGCCAATCCTGAAACCTGTCTCATTAACTCCCCCACACCATTTTTGGTGGAGGGTGGGGATGGGAGAGAGTACAGTGGGAAAACATGTAAAAACATTGAGATCTGGGGCACCTGGGTGGCTCAGTCAGTTAAGTGTCTGCTTTCGGCTTAGGGTCCTGGGATCGAGCCCTGCGTCAGGCTCCCTGCTCAGGGGAAAGCCAGCTTCTCCTTCTCCCTCTGCCCAACCCCACCCCCCACGCTCTCTCTCAGATAAATAAAATCTTAAAAAACAAAACAAAACCCTGGGGCAAATAATATGTTATATGTTAATTTAAAAAAAGACTCAGATTTAAAGGGTTTTTAAGTAGGGGCACCTGGGTGGCTCAGTGGGGTAGGTGGCCAACTCTTGATTTCAGCTCAGTTCATAGTTTTGAGGTCCTGGAATCACTCCCCTGACACCCCCCTTCACCCCCCGACTTTGGGCTCTGTGCTTTGGCGGGGGGGGGTGTCTCTTGAGGATTGATCTCTCCCTTTGCCCCTTCCTCCGGCTTGTGTTCTCTCTGATAAATAAATCTTAAAAAAAGGAAAAAAAAGGTTTTCAAGGAATTTTCTTGCTCCCTTTAATATTTACTAGACACAGAGTATCACATTCATACATCCTGTTCTCCCTGGCACCACTGCCAAAGGAAGACAACAGTCTTTACAACCATTATCAGAATCAGGAAGGAGGGCGGTGGAGACAGCTAATAACTTAAAACTTCTCAGAGCTCAGGCAGATTCTACTTCCCTCTCTAACAGCCACCACTATCCTGTTGATGCTGCTATAAGGGACCCAATGTAGCCCTTCTAGAGTCTATCAAAAGAACCAAGCTTTTAGTGGAGGCAGTGGCCTGGTGGTATGGGAAAGCTAAAGCTTAGTGCTGAGGAACAGGAGTTTCTCTTCCACTTATTGCTTTAGCACAGGAGGAGAACGGGAAAATCCCCTGGCCAGGAAGCTTTGCTTTTATGGCATTTATTCCCCCCAAACTGTAGAGTCACTTTTGATTGAGGCGAAGGGGCTCTACTGTTACTAAAAAAGACACATTCCTTTAGCTCAAGTTTCCACTGACAGGATGGCATTGCTGGACATGCTTTTTCCTTTTGTGTTAAGCTACAAAACCCAGGGATGTTACCAGGGTGGCTGAAGCTGCAGGCAGAGACCTCAGGGTACATGACTGAACTTCACAGGTATCATAGGAACATCAGTCTGAATCCAGGTCATGGGGGCTGTCATAGCCAAACTCCTTCTGCACATCCAAAGGGTATTTGCTCCACATCTGTGGTCTGCTGTTGCCTCTTTCCTCTTCACTGAGGCTGTCATATTCATCTGAACCTAGAATGGTAAAAGGAATGGGCTCTGTTTGAGTTTCTAGGTGACCATTATAACTCTTTCCCATCTTAAGAAGGTCTGTTTTTTTTTTGGTTATATTTTGTTGTTGTTCTCCCTTCTAAAATACTTGCTCAGTAAAGAGAATTTAGGGGGGTAAAAAAAAGGCAATCCTGTTTCTACCATCTAAACCAAATCCCTTAACAACACTGGAGTAGTTTTTCATTTCTCCCCTAGGTATAAGATTTCTTTTTGTTACTATAATTGTAGTCATATTGTAAACATAATTTCACATTTGTCCCTATCCTTTTAACATATCACAGGTACTTTCCCAGTAGAATATTCATAGTTTAATTAATTGTTCCTCCATTAACAGACACCAAGGAATCTTTTTGTTGGCACAAAGAACATAATCCCTGAAGGAACTGTATCATCAGAATATCTTTCCTTCCTCTTTCCCCTAGGTACCATGTCTCTGTTGCATCTTTCTCAAAACGTAAACACAGCAACTTCTTGAGAAGTTAGGTAACTGATTTGTCAAAATCCTAGCCCTACTCTGACTGGCAAACCTCTCCAATACCTTCCTGACTGAAGCAGGAGTAGAGATACTGAGCTGAGATGTTTCCCTTAATCCCAATCACTAAAGTTAGTGCAATGTTCTTTTGTTTTCTGGAGAGAGGATGAGGTGAAGTAACTTCCCCAAGATATACAGGCACGCAATGACAGACTAAGGATTTGAACCTAGGCCTGACTGACATTAAAACCCCAGCAGGTCCTTTGGAAACACTAGTTCTTGGGTCTCCTATAGCTCCAACAGCTTGTGGTTGAGCTGTTGGGAGTTCAACAGCAGAGAAGGAAAGCCAGGTAAGTTGTACAGTTAAGATGTTAACTATGCTCAAACCTCAGTCTTGGATCCCACTGGTCCCTTCCCATCCAAGGCTGCTACCCCTGTACCTCTGGACTCATCTCCGTCAGTGTTCTCCTCCTCTGGATACTCATTGCGCCAGTTATTCTCACTGTTCTCATCATCATCATCTTCATAAATATCTTCTGGTTGCTGGTCATCATTCACCTGCACATCTCAACACAAACCTGAGTATAAGTCAAAACTTCTAAGGTCATGCTGTGGGGGAAGCTATTAGCAGACCAACTCGGAAAAATCACTTAAGAGCACCGTCTGGGAAAGAGGCAGCCTAGGAGCTGGTCTGAGTCTGCTGCATAAGAGGCTGTAGTAACCTTGGGCTACAAGGTAGGGATGGCAGGCCTACTCTTCCCTCAGAGTCTAGCTCCAGCCATCACACTCCTAGCAGGATAGGAAGAACTCCAGAGGCGTACACACCACAGTGGGGAGGAGAGCCAGCTTTGAGTAAGTGTTGGCAGTGATCTTTAAGTGGACAGTCAGGTGGGAGATCATATGGATTACGGGTGATGCCCAAAATCAGAACAAAAACCCAAGTGTGAGGCATGCAGGAAGAGGGGCTATGCAATGGTCCAAGGTGGGTGCCTGACTGTGAGGCTATGGTTGCAATGTAGGTATGGGATAAGGAGCCTTGCCTCATTTTAGAATTTGTTTTAATAATGATGTCAAGGGATGCTTGGCTGGCTCAGTCAATAGAGCTGCAACTCTTGATCTCAGGGTTGTGAGTTCAAGTCCCATACTGGGTATAGAGATTGCTTAAAAAAAAAAAAAAAAGATGTCAGGATGTTAGTTTTCTTAATCCAAGGTTACCTCCCTTTTAAGATCCAGTTTTTTTAAAAAAAGTTTTTATTCCCATTCATGTCAAGAATTTCTGGTTTATTTTGTCTTTATTATAAGCCCCTATATGGGAAACATGTTTTCCTCTGAAGTGGATGTTATAAATGATAGAAGTGATGTTGCAAACCTTGTAAAAGATCTACTAGGAGCAAAAACTATCAGTGTAGGCTGTCATTCTCAAAAATCCCTGCACTAAATCCAGGTTCCTAAAGGCATTCAGAATAAATGTTTTCATTTAAACAAGGACAAGAGTTAAGAGACAATGTGGAACACAGGAGTACAGGTAATGTGGAACACAAGCAAAGCACCCAGACCAGAGAACTGCTTAGGCTACTTCATGCCCCTCATCCTCAGGGGTCCCCTTACCAGCTCCCAGTCCTGGCAATAGGGCTGCACAGAGAGGATGTTTTCAATCCATCCTGGAGTGGCCATCTCTAAGTAGTAAATATCATACACATAGTCATCTTTCTGTTCCTCCTGGTGCCCGATTCTTGGTCCATCCTCAGACAGAGTCAACCGTTCACGGATCAACTCTACGGAATTGCAGAGGATCACATCTGGGTCAGACGTCTATAAAGAAATCAAGATATGATACATACATGATCTAAAACATGGATGTTCCAAAAAGAGGAATCTAAGATTTGAGTGAAGGAGGTCTCTCTACAGTTGTCTATGTTAGATTCAAGACTCTTATCCCTATGTCCTACTAGTTTATTAGCTATGAAATTTAAAAATTAGCTATTTCTGGGTGCCTGGGTGGCTCAGTGGGTTAAAGCCTCTGCCTTCGGCTCAGGTCATGATCCCAGGGTCCTGGGATCGAGCCCTGCATCGGGCTCTTTGCTCTGCATGGGGCCTGCTTCCTCCTCTCTCTCTGCCTGCCTCTCTGACTACTTGTGATCTCTGTCAAATAAATGAATAAAATCTTAAAAAAAAAAATTAGCTATTTCTAAAATAATTGTGTAGTTTTTCTTTTGAGACTTAAAAGATAGTTTTCTGCTTGACCAACATAAGAGAGCACACAGAAAGACTGGCCTGAGAAGATTTCCCCTTAGGGATCTGCAGGCCCACAGCAGCACCTCTATGGTTGTTCCGCAAATGCCTCTGCATTTTGTGTGACCTATAGGGGTCTAAAGGCAATTCCTGAACTCTGATGACTACTACCACCTGGGTTGCCCATGATGATGTCTATACCTGGGGGTAAGATCACTAGATAAAGTAAAATGAACTTTTTTCTCTTCTTAAGATTTTTTTAAAATAAAATACTACTTTATTTGCTTAAAATTTAATTGGCATCAAATTAATGAGAAATGTACTGGGTGATGGACATTGGGGAGGGTATGTGTTGTAATGAGCACTGGGTATTATATAAGACTGATGAATCACAGACTTGTATCCCTGAAACAAATAATACATTATATGTTAATTGAATTTAGATTTAAAAAATAAAAAAAAATAATGAGAACTGTAACGTGGTAAATGTTATCACTGGGGTGCCTGGGTGACTCAGTCATTGGGTGTCTGCCTATGGCTCAGGTCATGATCCCAGGGTCCTGGGATAGAGCCCTGCATCAGGTTCCCTGCTCAGCAGGGAGTGTGCTTCTCCCCCTCCCACTTCCCTGCTTGTGTTGCCTCTCGCTTGCTTTGTCTCTTTCAAATAAGTGGGAAAATCTTAAAAAAAAAAATGCTGTCACTATTTTAAAATTTCTTTAGATGTTTGGATGCCTTTGGAATCCGAACAATAAAAATAAATTTAAGTAGTTTTAAAATAGGCCCCAAGCTATTTTTAGGATTTCTGATACGTAAAGCCATGCTGTTTTCCAGAAGCCTTGCATCAATTTTAAGCAATACAGTTGTGTTATCATTTTAATCATGGCCTTGCCAGAGAGCTATCAACAACCTTTCCCCTGATAAGTCTAGTAGGCATAAAATGCCAAATTTGCTTTCAGCTTAAATCCATTTTTAAAAAATGCAATTAATTCTACAGTTGTGTTTCTGAATAGCTGTTTAAAAGATAATCCTGGGGCACCTGGGTGGCTTGTTTGGTTGAGCGACTGCCTTCAGCTCCGGTCATGATCCCGGAGTCTTGGGATCGGGTCCCAAGTCGGGCTCCCAGCTCTGCGGGGAGTCTGCTTCTCCCTCTGACCTTCTCCCTTCTCGTGCTCTCTCTCTCAAATAAATAAATAAAATCTTAAAAAAAAAAAAAGACAATCCTGAAAAAAAAAAAGACAAGAACTTAGTCTGGCTTCATAAAGAATCCACAAGCAAAGCTGGCTACTAGGTCCTATCACACTGAATTTTAAAAGCATCTGACCTCATAGATCATCTATACAATGTAAGAAGGGTTAAGTATTCTTTATTTATTTTTTTAAAGATTTCATTTATTTATTAGTTAGAGAGAGAGAGAGAGAGAGCACAGGCAGACAGAGAGGCAGGCAGAGGCAGAGGGAGCAGCAGGCTCCCTGCTGAGCAAGGAGCCCGATGTGGGACTCGATCCCAGGACGCTGGGATCATGACCTGAACCGAAGGCAGCCGCTTAACCAACTGAGCCACCCAAGCGTCCCTAAGTATTCTTTATTTAACATTACACATAAACCACACTAAAATACCTTTCATTAGGCAAAAGGGAACATTTCATTTTATTTTAAAGATTTATTTATTTATTTGACAGAGAGAGAAAGAGAGAGAGAGCTCACAAGTGGGCAGAGAGGCACGCAGAGAGAGGGAGGAAGCAGTCTCCCCGCTGAGCAGAGAGCCCAATGCGGGGCTCAATCCCAGGATCCTGAGATCATGACCTGAGCTGAAGGCAATCACTTAACCGACTGAGACACCCAGAAGTCCCAAGGCAACATTCGAGATACAGGGAATTTTAACTGAATTGGCATTGTTAAGACCAAAATCATAAAGTGGACACTGCCAGTTTATCTTCAACCCATGACTTTTAACAGACTAACAAACACAACTTGAAACAACTTAGTCTTGCAGTTCTATGAGATGGTGAAGGGATTTCCTCAGTATTTACATATGTATTAATATAATCAGTTACATAAGCCTAAATATAAAACTGATCTACAGGTTCAGAAATGGCATTTACCAACTCTGAAAAGCTGAACATTACTGGGGCACTTGGCTGGCTCAGTTAGTGGAACATATGACTATTGATCTCTGGGTTGTGGGTTTGAACCCCATGTTTGGTGTATAGATTACTTAAAAATAAAATCTTAAAAAAAAATGCTGAACATTACCAATCAATTGTACTCAAATCTCTGGAAGGGGAAAACAGTGACAGCACTTGCTGAACAAGAATTACTTTCAAAGTTCAAAAAGCTGACCCTATTCATTTAACCACAACCTAATCTTATTTAAATCAAAACTGTCCAAAAGAAATATCCATTCATAATCTGCATTCTGGTACATGATATCAACTTAAATATAGTACACATAAAAAGACATGAGAAATTTCTATTTTGTAATAAAGTGGAGGCCAATCATTACTCCTTAGAAGCTTTTTGAGATAAGCTATCAAGTCTACCCTTTCTCCTGTCTTGACCTCACGAAGATAATTTTTGTCCCAGGGATGTACTTCTTGGGATTATACAAATACTCCATCAGTGTCCCCTTTCCCCAGGTGATGCCTTTGTTCTATTTATTTATTATTTTACTTATCTGAGACGAGAGAGCTCTCTCACAAAGGAGGGGGGGGGCAGAGAGAGAGGGATAAGCAGATTCCCTGCTGAGCTCACAGAGCTGGATCCCCTGACCCCAATATCATGACCTGAGCCAAAGTCAGACACTCAACTGACTGAGCCACCCAGGTGCCCTGATACCTCTGTTCTTGTTAGCATAACTGTAAGAAAATCCAGGGACCTGACCTGTCCTTCACTCAAATACACCATGGAGATTTGGCCTAGTCTTATTTTTGCCTTGCCCCCCTTTTTGACAGTATGGCACTGGGCACACTTCTGAACAAAAATCTTCTTGCCCTTTTCAACACTGCCCATCTTTATTTTTATTTTTTTAATTTGTAATTTTTTAAAAAGATTTTATTTGTTTATTTGACAAAGATCACAAGTAGGCAGAGAAGCAGGCAGAGAGAGAGGGGGTAAGCAGGCTCCCCACTGAGTAGAGAGCCTGATACGGGGCTCGATCCCAGGACCCTGGGATCATGACCCGAGCCGAAGGCAGAGGCTTTAACCCACTGAGCCACCCAGGTGCCCCAACACTGTCCATTTTTAAATCACCCTTCCATTGCACGAAAAATGAAGGTGACTGGTGGTAAGCCAGGTGTCCCACTCTTTGAAGTGCAAATATTTTTTTCTTTTTTTTTTTTTTTAAGATTTTATTTATTTATTTGACAGACAGAGATCACAAGTAGGCAGAGAGGCAGGCAGAGAGAGAGAGAGAGGAGGAAGCAGGCTCCCTGCTGAGCAGAGAGCCCGATGCAGGACTCGATCCCAGGACCCTGGATCATGACTTGAGCCGAAGGCAGAGGCCCAACCTACTGAGCCAACCAGGCACCCTTTTTTTTTCTTTTTAAAGATTTTATTTATTTGAAAGAGAAAGAGAACAAGTGGGGACAAGGGGCAAAAGGAGAGGGAGAAGCAGGCTTCCTGGTGAGCCGGGAGCCAGAAGTGGGATTTGATCCCAGGACCCTGGGATCATGACCTGAGAGCCTAAGGCAGACGCATAACGACTGAGCTACCCTGGTGTCCCTGTATTGTACTGTAGAGAAAAATCTGTGTTCACATCCTTCATCAGTTTATATACTAGTTTTTGTTATAAAACTGAAAGAGCTATTTGATTGATTTGATTCCACTCAACACTGGTTTACTTTTTTAAAAAATTTAATTAATTAATCAATTAATTACTTTTTAAGATTTTATTTATCCATTTGAGAGAGATAGAGTGAGAGAGAGCATGAGAGGGGAGAAGGTTAGAGAGAGAAGCAGACTCTTCGTGGAGCTGGGAGCCTGTTGTGGCACTGGATACTGGGACTCCGGGATCTTGGCCTGAGCTGAAGGCAGTTGGTTAACCAACTGAGCTACCTAGGCGCCCAATACTGGTTACTTTTAAAAGGTATTTGACTTGTAACTCACGAATCAGTCTTCAGTTAGTTTTGGTAAAAGATGTGGCTATAGTTATCATGCCCAAACTGTTATCCACATATGCTAGCACTATGTTTAAATATTTTTGCTTGATAAATTTTGAATTAAAATTTCAGTTTTTGAACTTCAAAAACTATTAAAAGGAACGAAGAGTGAAGTGCTTTTTTTTTTTTAAATGCTTACCAAGAGGAGGCAAACCTTAAGTTAAGAATTTTTATCTCTAGAGTCCTAATACATGTACTAGAGTTTGCTTTTTGGAACTGAGGTACAAAACAAATTTAGTAAGTATAATATGGAAAGAACAGTGGATTAAATGTGAGAAGACTTGCATTCTGTACTTCAATCTGCCTCAAACTTGATTTGCTACCCAAGACTAGTCCTTTAACCTCCCTTTGATGAACTTTTCCATCTGTTCTATCTGTACCTTGCTCAAAAACCTCCAGTAATTCCCCCATCTCAGGGTGTAAGGCAGTATGTCCTTAAAAGTACTTTCAAGATCTAGCAGGAATTGTCTCCCAAATTCCTTGTTATTCTTTGGTTCACTGGGCTCCAGGCACAGTGATCTTGAAAACACCAAACTGCCTTTCTTTCAGATATCCACAGTGCTTTGCCATTCGCCTCCTCCAAGTTCTCACTCTAATGTCATTTTCTGAGACCCTCTCTGAAATGGAACCACTCTTTCCCTGCCACTCCCCACCTCTGTAAAGCCCCTATCACCATCTGACATTGAATTTAACTTTTTTACTGTCTCCCCTACCTAAATGTTAAGTCCTCAAAGCTATATCCACAGAACCTAAGAACAATGCCTGGAACATAGTGGCTACTCAGTAAATATTTGCTGAACGAGTAACTTAACCTGCAAAACGAGGTTACCACGGCTGACATATCACCCATCAATAAGGCGAAGCCGTCTGCCTCCTCTTAACTGTGGGCTGACTTAACGCCCAGACTCTTGGCACTATCCGGAGAAGCCCAGCGTTGTCCTCTGGGCGGGTACTCACATTGGGAGAGCCTGAGGTTGCGACCGTCTCTGGGTCTCCTTCCTCATGGACGAGGTCGACCAGCTGGAAACCTGCGTCCTCGGAGGCTTCTGCGTTTCCCGGTGCGTCTTCGGACTCTAGGCCACCCGAGGGAATCCCGGAGGATCGGCGGCTAGAGATCACCCTGTAGCGGCCCTCCTGCCGCACCTCCTGAGCCGAAGCGCGGAGGTCGCGGCGGATACGCTGCTGGCTGCCCCGGGAAGGGCGCAGGGCGGCTCGAACGAGCGCCTGGACTGGCTCCTCCTGGAAGGTGGTATGGGAGGGAAGCCAGCGTAAGTAGGAGGTTCGTCAAGGGGTCAGGGATACAATTTCATCCCAGCAGCGCCCTATGACCCCCTTCAAACACCGGCTCCATCCCGCCCAATACCTGGGAGCGCACGGTGGCCACCAATTGGAAGACATTATTCTCGGGCCCTCTCTCCAGATCCCCGGGGGGTGTCTTTTGGGTCTCCGACTCAACGGCGCCGCTCCGGAGGCGTTTACAAGAGAGGACTAGGGCTTCAGCAGGCTCTGCGCTGCGCTTCCGCTTCACGCGAAGTACTGCAGTCCTGCCGGCCTCCATAGCGGCTGTCGCGGAGCACTGTGGGAACGCGTGGGGCGAGACGGGAGAGCCTTCAAGTTCCGCTTCCGGGCCTCGCTCCCGGCAAGCACAGCGGGCACTAGAAGGTCCCGCCCTCTTTCGCCAGCCGCTGGCAGGTGGAGGTGGCTGCGGAAGTGGACCGAAGGGTTCTCGCGGTGGGTGAGGCCCTGGGCGGGTTGGGAAGGTGGGGTTGCAATAGAGTCCTGAGTCCTGCCGTCATCTGTTGTCAGCCCGAAGGTTCGGGCTGACTGTCCTGTCGTGGGCGTATTGGGCCGCCGGAGTATGTGTCTTCCGAATTCTCGAGGACCTTTCTGTAGTACGTATGGGGTGGCTTAGAGTCCGTGGGCTGGCGAGGGAACTGGGATACGGTTTTGTCAGGTGACCTCCACGGAGACCTAGATTATAGTACTTGGCGCCACCTCTCAGCGACAGAGACTCGAACCACAATCATACGGAGCTCCAGCTGTCGCACCCGTAGCTGGGCCACGTTTCTCTCATTTAGGGAACTGCTAATGGGCTCGATTTTCCCAGTCACTTTATCGAGTTGTCCATTTACCGGTCCATTCACCACATGGTAGCCAGAGCGGCCCTGTAAAAACGTACATCTGACGTGGATATTTTTGTGCTTAAAACTTTTGAGTGGCGCCTGGTGCATGTAGAACAAAATCTAGACATCTTTCTGAAGGCAGTGCGGCCCAGTGTGATTTGCAGAAGCCCACTGGTACTCATATTTTACTTAAGCTCAGAGTGCTTCAGTCACCCAAGCTTTTGTCAGTTTTTGCTTATGTTCTTAGTTCTTTATTCCCATAGGGAAAATAGGGGTAGGGGAAAAGTAAGGGTAAAGGTTCCAGAAGCAGAAGCACTACTCTTCCATCACTCTCAACTTATCTTGCATGTCTCAACTTAAATGTCACCTTCCTCAGTCTTTCCATAGCCTTGTTATTCTTTTTTTTTTTTTAAATTATTTATTTGACAGAGATCACAGAGAAGCAGGCAGAGAGAGGAGGAAGCAGGTTCCCTGCTGAGCAGAGAGCCCGATGTGGGGCTCTCAATCCCAGCACCCTGGGATCATGACCTGAGCCGAAGGCAGAGGCTTTAACCCACTGAGCCACCCAGGCGCCCCTGTTATTCTTTTTTAATAGCATCCTGCAAATTTCCTTTCTTGCACCCACACAGTCTCTGGTTGTTTATACTGTCTCTCCCTCATTAAAATCTAATCTCTTGGAGGACAAAGGTCTCCGTTTTTGGTTATGGGAGTCCTCCAGTCCCTAATGCGGTGTTTGACATTATGTGAATTTTACATGAATGAACCAAATACCTGCTCTGAAATCTGACTGGTGATTCACTCAGGGCTTGGCTGGGTGGTTTTTATTACCTTCTTATAAACCATCACATGAGTTCACAGGTTTTGGAGAAGGGAGGGCGCTGTCTAAATATCTCTTGAATCTGGAGTGTGACTCCTTTTGGGAGAAGATAAGTTGTGATAATAAATGAGGGGATTTCTCTGTAGAAGATGTGTGGTTCTCACCCAGAGAGGTTACAGGACATGGTTCCCATCTGCAAGCATTTATTTGCATTTATATGTAACCAGTAACTTCTCTACGATAGTGAAAAAAAACTGTAGTCCTATTCCAAGGAATACTACACTGTTAACCTTTAAATGACTTCAGAATTGATCCCATGTGGCCCATAGGATAAGGGTTTCAGGACTCTCTACAGTATGTACCCCATTGACATGTTTGCCTCCTTGTTCAGTTTTACTTGAGCTAAACTGGTTTATTCACTGTGCATGACTGTCTAAGTCTTTCTAATCTGGTGAAGTGCCCTCTCCCTTCCATGCCTGCCTAAATCCTAGCCATCTTTTCAGTCTTCCCTGACCATTCAGCCAGATGTGACCATTTCTTTCTACTGTAGTATTTTTTGGACAGTTTCTAAAGCACATTATGGATTCTGATAGTTGTACTCTTTGTTTTTTTTTTTTAAATTAGCATAGGAGATGTTCACAGCTGATTCTAGCAAAGCTTTTTATTTATTTTTTAAAAAATTTTAAAAAAGATTTTATTCATCCATTTAACAGAGAGAGAGAGCACAAGTAGGCAGAGCAGCAGGCAGAGGGAGAGGAAGATCCAGGCTCTCTGCCGAGCAGGGAGCCTGACACAGGGCCCCATCACAGAACACTGGGATCATGACCTGAGCTAAAGGCAGCCGCTCAATTGACTCAGGCACTCAGGTGCCCCAGCAAAGCCTTTTAACCTATAGGTTGCAACCCACCAATTATGAGATCAGTTTAGTGGATCATGTTCAATTTTTTTAAAGGTTTTATTTATTTATTTTTATTTTTTAAAAGAATTTATTTGACAGAGAGATCACAAGTAGGCGGAGCAGCAGGCAGAGAGAGGGGGGGCAGGCAGGCTCCTTGCTGAGCAGGGGGCCTTATGTGGGGCTCGATCCCAGGACCCTGAGATCATGACCTGAGCTGAAGGCAGAGACTTAACCCATGGAGCCACCCAGGCACCCCTAAAGGTTTTATTTATTTATTTGAGAGAGAGAGCTGGCAACAGAGATAGCGACAGAGAGCATAAGCAGGGTGTAGGGTGAAACAGGCTCTTCGTTGAGCAGGTAGCCTGATACCGGGCTTGATCCCAGGACCCTGGGATCATGACCTGACCTGAAGGCTGACACTTAACCAAGTCACCCAGGCACCCCAGATCATGGTAAGTTTAAAAAGAAAAATGAAGTAGAGTAGAATATATCAGAGGGCCTTGCTGACAGGAAGACTAAATACTGTTTATTGAAAGCTTATGTTTATGTGTGTATATTGTGTCTTGATGTAAGCCATATTTCTTACTGAGCTTGCCACAAACTTTGAGAGCCACTAGATGAGAGGATGGATACACTGAGATTTTAGAAGTAGAGTTTCACCAAAGGATAAATTGACTACTTGAATCAGACCGCTGACTGCCTGAGTCTTTTCAGAAAAGATTTTCCCCATCCTCATTTGTTAAGAGTTCAGTGTTTCAGGTCGATTTAAGTGTCAGAACTCTTGATTTCAGCTCGGGTCATGATCTCAGGGTTTGAGATTGAACCCCTGTATCAGACTCTGAGCTCAGTGTTGGGTCTGTTTGAGATTCTCTCTCCCTCTCCCCTTACCCGTCCCCCTGTGCAGGGCTCTCTAAGTAACTAATATGTTAAAAAAAAAAAGAAAGAGGGTCACCTGGGTGGCTCAGTCGTTGGGCATCTGCCTTCCGCTCAGGTCATGATCCCAGGGTGCTGGGATTGGGCCCCTCATCGGGCTCCCTGCTCAGCAGGAAGCCTGCTTCTCCCTCTCCCACTTCCCCTGCTTGTTTTGACTCTTTCGCAGTGTCTCTGTCAAATAAATAAATAAATAAAAATAATAATAAAAAAGAAAAATAATTCAGTGTTAAGTTAGTCTAGATAACTTCAAAAGAAAGGCCATAATTCTGGCTGATAAAGTGCCTTAGGGACATTTTAGGGACCTACAAAGTAGTCATTCTATCTAAGGTTTCCTAAAAATAGATCAGAGTTTAACAGGAAATGGAGGAAGTGTGGAACACTTGATGTTTCTGAAGGTAAGAGGCAGGGTGCTGGAGGAGAGGTGCCTTCAGACTTTGAGCTGTGGTGTTTCTCTGTCAGAAATAGATCTCTGCGGGGGGCGCCTGGGTGGCTCAGTGGGTTAAAGCCGCTGCCTTTGGCTCAGGTCGTGATCCCAGGGTTCTGGGGTTGAGCCCCTCATCGGGCTTTCTGCTCGGCAGGGAGCCTGCTTCCCTTCCTCTCTCTCTCTGCCTGCCTCTCTGCCTGCTTGTGATCTCTGTCAAATAAATAAATAAAATCTTTAAAAAAAAAAAATAGATCTCTGCGGAAAAAGGGCTTACAAGACATGAATCTGGCAACATTTATTTGAAGGATAATTTTTAGATGAAAAAAATTTTTTAAATTTTTATTTCTTTAGGGACACCTGGGTGGCTCAGTTGGTTAAGCAGCTATCTTCAGCTCAGGTCATGATCCCAGGGTCCTGGCATCAAGCCCCACATCAGGCTCCCAGCTCAGTAGGGAGTTTGTTTTTCCCTCTCCCTCTGTCTCTCTGCTTGTCTGTCTGTCTCTCTAATAAATAAATAAATAAATAAAATCTTAAATTAAAAAAAAATCTTTAATCTCCATACCCATTGTAGGGCTTCAGCTCAAGACCCTGAGATCCAGAGTTGCACAGTGTAAACACAGCCAGGCAGGCACCCCTAGATGAAGAATTTTTAAAAATTGCTTTTCAAATTAAATATTGAGTAGATAAGAAGTAATCATTATTAAAAAATGGTAAAGCATAAAGAATGACAGTATCATGAACCTCTTTAATCTTACCACCCATTTATAGAAGAAACAATGCTATTTTGAACTCCCCTGTGTGGCCCTCCTCGATCCCAGCCTTTTCCCTTCCTTTTTATTATTTATTTATTTATTTTACAGAGAGCACAAGTAGTCAGAGAGGCAGGAAGAGAGAGAGGGGAGCAGGCTCCCTGCTGAGCAGAGAGCCCAATGCGGGGCTTGATCCCAGGACCCTGAGATCATGACTGAGCCAAGGCAGAGGCTTAACCCACTGAGCCACCCAGACGCCCCTTCCCTTCCCTTTTAAGAATAATCACTGTCCTTGTTCCTTGCTATTCTTTTAAGTGTGATCCCTGAAGAATATATTGTTCTTGTTTTGCATAATTATAAAATTATATAAATGTAATCACACAGTATGTCTTCTGTGATTTGCTTATTTTTTGACTCATCCTATTTCTGGGATTATCTATGTTTGCTTGCTATGATTTATTTGGTTAGATGAAGATTTTCCTAGTTTGAATTGCTCTTTATATTTTTCCTTAAACTAAGTGTTTGATATACTGAGGCAGGATTGGTGGCACTCTTCTGTTCGTCCTTTCCTGTTAGCCTCCTGTTCCCTCTGCTTTATTTCTCTTCTCACCTGCCTTTATTTTGAGGCCACACCTGAATGCACCTGTTAGGCTCATTTGACCCCTATTGGAATAGCTAAGGACTGCTAAAGTTTTCCAGATAGCTTTATGAATTTATGTGTTGTAGTTTTTGATGTCATATGCTGAATAACAAATATTTTCTGTGACTTTGACACTTTTGTGTATTTCTTGAAATTTTTCCTTTTTTTTTGGACTTAAATTTTTTTTTCTCTACATTTTGGGCATTATGATGTGAATAGAATTCTGATGATTAGACCTGTCCACAAGTAAGGCTGCTTGTCTGTGCTAAAACTGAGGAGCTGATTGGCACCATGAAAGTCTTCTGCGGGCGGGCCAATCCAACCACGGGATCTGTGGAGTGGCTGGAGGAGGATGAGCACTACGATTACCACCAGGAGATTGCAAGGTAACAAGGTTGTGTTCATGATTGTTCGCAGCTTGGTGGGACTTATCTCCAAGCGGGAGCCCTGGGATGCAGCCTGAATGTGGACTAGGCATTACCCAGTGCTTCTGATCAGGACAGATTTTGGTCACGAGCAGGTCTGCTTAGCCAGGTAGCTTTGTGTGGGGGTTAGGCAAAGTCCTTTCTGTTTGGAGAGTGAGATATCACATAACAGCCTTACTGGAGTCTCAGAGGGTCTGTCTGGTGGAACAAAGAAGACCCAAGATTCAGTCGTGGAAAGAGTAGTAGTAGTTGAGGAGTTTGTGAAATGTAATCATTTACTTGTGCTACTGAAATGGTGATACATGTTAACATATGTTAATATGGCTAAATTCTCTTAAATAGAAAAAGCAGGAAAATGTGTTTTTTTTTTTCTTAGATGGGATCTTTAAAACTATGTAAGTGAGTTACTGTTCTTTAGTAGTTATGAAGTGCATACAGCATGCTAGCACCATGCTAGGACCTTGAATACCAAAATGAAAAAGATAGGGTTCCCATCCTCAAGGGACATGCAATTTTGTGCAAGAGACAGGCATAGAAAAAAAATATGACAATGAGAGAAAGACTAGTGGATACAGGCACAAGAGTGCATGGAAGCAGCAAGAACAGCTGGGCTGGGAGTGATATTTGTTTGGGTGATTTCCCGAATATAGAAAGAGAGAAATTGCTTTCTGGGCAGCAGGGATTACGTGTAACCTTCTAGATGAACTGGTTTAAGAGGGTTGGAAGCAGTTCAGAGGGGCTGGAATGGGGTACAAAGGCAGAGCTATGGTGAGAGAGGATTCTGAAGAAGGTAGGCAGGGTCATGGCAAAATGCAGAAAGAAGAGAATGAGAGTAAGTCTGTGCTCTGCTGCATCTCAGATCTGACTTTGGTCAAGCTGCTTAACTTCCTTGAGCCTCAGTATGGTAATATATGGCTCAGTGTATGTAATAATGTACATGTCCTTATTTAATATCTTTATTTTAGGGTTGTTTGATGGGTGAATGAAATGCAGTATGTGGTGCAGAATAAGGGATCAAAAACATTACCTTCTTTCTAAAGATAAAGAACATTATTTCCTGCATGATTGAGATGTTAAACAGGAAGCAAACAGATTAGGTTGCATTTTGCAGCAGTTTACTGAGAACAGTGTGGAAATTGGGTTGGAGGGAGCGGAAACGATTTGGGTGCCATCGCAAACCCCACAGGTGAGGCAGTAGAGGAGGGAGAGGAGGAGACAGCTTTGAGGGAACTTGAGTTTGGTAACTCATTGGATGCAGTGAAGGAATGAGAGAGAAAATTCACGAAGCACTCAAGATTTCTGGGTGGGTGGAGCTGTTGTCCCGAGAGAGAACACAGGAGGAATGGGTATTGCTGGGAAAAGGAAGGTGAGGGAGATGAGGTATCTGGGTTTGGACATTCAGGTAGAGATGCCAGTGGGTGGATGAACATGGGTCTGAGGCCAGTTTGCAGTTAGAATTGAAACTGGAAAAAATTGCAGGCGTTCAGAAGGGGGTATGTAGTGAGAAGGGTAGAGGGCTGAAGAAGGAATCCTGGAATAGAGGAAGCAGAAGAATGAGGAAGGAATGGACAGAAAGCGGGAAAGAGAAGGAGCGTTTCAGCAAGACGGAGTGTCCAGCTGGAGAGAGAAATCCTGGATGTTCGTGGTGGAATGGGCTGGCAGTGCTTTGGGAGAGTGATGTCCGGGGAGTAGCGGGGAGAGTGGGTGATGAGGCTGCGAAGATGAGGCCCAAAAATGCCTCTTGAAAGGCAGAGAAAGGCAGAATCAGATTTCAGCTATGCACTTGTGAGTGGGTTCACATGTAAAAGTCTTGGTGTGCCCTTAAAAACAACACTATTCTTTCAGTACAGTGCTCTTCAAAGTGTAGAGTATGAGCTGCCTGTGTCACACTGTGCCTGGGGCACCAGTTAAAGTGCATATTTCCAAACTCCAGCCCAGTTTCTATTTGCATGTATCCTGCGAACCTGCATTTAAAATAAGCTCTCCAGGCTGCCTAGTTGGCTCAGTCAGTAGAACATGTGACTCTTGATCTCAGGGTCGTGAGTTCAAGCCCCATGTTGGTTGAGCATGGAACCTACTTTAAAACAAAAACAAAACCAATAACTCTCCAGTGATCCTGATGTTGACCTGAAGTGGGAGGTCCTCTGTTTAGTGAAAGCTCCTGAGCTCTTACCTGGAACTCAGAAGGCATTTTTGGGCTGGGACTGCTGAGTTCTGGTTTATCCTGACCCTGCCAGAGATTTTCCAAGTTTGTGAATTATTGTGGCAAAATATGGAAGACCACCTCTCCTCCCTTTAACAGCCTGTGGTTTGGTGCACTCTTTGTTCTCCCTGATGACGTGAGGGAAAGTGCTGGGCATGATACCCCTCACTTCCATGGCAGTTGTATACTTTTCCTGTCTCCTCTCTGCAGTGTTGCGTCTGTGATTATCCCAGTGTGAAGATGTATGCAAGATTAACTGAAATATTAGATTGAGTCTGAGTTCGGGAGGAAGACAGATGTGTGCTGCATAACATGATCCGTGTGCTGGTGGCTCTGCTGTCACTGTGATGGGGCTGACTACCAGAACATTTGTAGGTCTGGGGTTCTTTGGTGAAAATAAATATCTTTCTCTAAGATTTTTTTTTTCCTGCAGCACTGGAGAATGATAGCTTGTAACACTATTAAAATAATTTAAGGGGCGCCTGGATGGCTCAGCCAGTTAAGCGTCTGGCTTCAGCTAAGGTCAGGATCCCAGGGTCCCATGTTGGGCTCCCTGCTCAGCAGGGGAGTCTGCTTCTCCCCTTCCCTGTGCTCATGCTCTCTCTCACTCACTCCCTATCTTAAAAACATAAAATAGTTTAAAATGGACCTGGATTAGAGATGTAAAGTACGGTAAAGTAAAGTAAAATAGTTAATAATATTGTACTAACGTTACATGGTGACTACACTTACTCTAGTGAGCATGGAATGTAGAATTGTCAAATCCCTATGTTGTATACCTGAAACTGGTGTAACACTGGGTGTCACTTATTGTTCAGTAATAAAAATAAAATCCATCTGATTTAGGGATGTATTACGTATGTGAATGCTCTCATAGGTTGATGGATATCATTATTGGTAGAGAGGTTTCTCACTTGTTTTGTTTGTTTTTTAGATCATCCTATGCTGATATGCTGCATGACAAAGACAGAGTAAGTATAAAAGGGAACCGTTATCTTGCTGTGGTGTCACAAGGTTAAAATCCTGCCCCCCAAAAAAAATTCCCTCCAGGGGCCTGATGGTAGAATAACGTAGAGAGGTGTTAGGGTGCAGCGGTTAGGAGATCAGTCAGGAGACTGGGTCTGCTTCCAGCTCTGCTGTTTACTGGAGTGGGACCTTGGAGAAGACACGAGACCTCTGATATCTTGTTTATTAGGATTTAAAAGGAGTGGGATATACTAGCTGATCTCCATGATCTCTTCTGGCTAAAAATTCTCTAATTACACAGGCTTACCTTGGATATTCTGTAATTTTATTTTTATTTATTTATTTTTTAAAGATTTTATTTATTTATTTGACAGAGATCACAAGTAGGCAGAGGCAGGCAGAGAGAGGAGGAAGCAGGCTCCCCACTAAGCAGAGAGCCCGATGCGGGGCTCGATTCCAGGACCCTGGGATTATGACCTGAGCCGAAGGCAGAGGCTTTAACCCACTGAGCCACCCAGGCGCCCCAGTCTGTAATTTTAAATCACATCTCTAGAGGCCACTGCAGACTGTTTTGTATAGTACATTTGGCTTCCATTGCAAGGTGACATTTCAGCTTTTTTTTCTTTTTTCATTTTTGTTTTATCTTGAGTTTTCTTGTTTGAATTATGTTATAGTTCTGGACTTAGGATGGCTAGCAACACAGGCTTTTCTGGTCTATAGGAAAGAGGGCTGGACTAGTTCTCATCTGGATGGCTCAGAAATGGGGAGCCTTGAAGGCGAATGGTGCAGGGCCATGCTTAGGGACTGAGCAGTGCAGTGCAAGCGAGGGGTCAGGGCCATGGCGGGCAGGTCGTGAAGCTGTGTTGTTGGTGGTGTGTGCTTCATCTAGCCCTGGTTAGTTGCTCAGCCCGCGGAATCATGACAGCGCAATCTCCGTAAGCATCATTAAGTTTGTAGGCTACACCAGAGAGGGCTAGGTGCCTCCCCGATCTTCATCAAATACCTGTAGCCTTTGCTGAGCTATTGCGGAATTACAGAATGTGGAGCAAACATCGTTCCTGGTTTTGACTAATTTGCTCTAGCTTCATGGTCTTGGTTTCTTAATGGATTCTTGGGTCTGTGAGCCTGATTTTAGGTCATCTGTGCAGTGGACCTTTTTTGCCTCAACTTCCAGGGGATTTGGACAAATGGCGCAGGCTGGAAAGATTTTTTTTTTTCTTTTTCTTTCTCTACCTAGCAGCCTGAGGGGTCTTCCTGAAACGCCAATCTGTGTTACTCCTCTGCTTGAAACCCTGAGAGCCCTGTTTAGCATCATCCTTGGTGGCCTCTCATTGCTGTCAAGGTAAAATCCAAACCCGGTGGAGGAATGTTCCTGACTCTATTACTTACCCCTTTAACTTCTGCTACCCAACTCCCCCCCCACCCCCCAGCTTCTCCCTATCAGGAAATAGAGTCAGAATTTTCTGGGTAGTGGCAGAGCCAAGGTAAACTAATTTTTCTGTACTTTTGCTTGGTGCCTTACATTTTGTTATTATTTTAGAACACGTCCATTATCCCATAAAATTATCTCTTACCTGTTTGCAGTCACTCCTGGTGCCTGCTCTCAGCCCTAGGCAACCACTGATCTCTTTCTGTCACTGCAGTTTTGCCTTTGCCTTTCCTAAAAATTTCATATAAATGAAATGATATGAGAGATAGCCTTACATGTCTGTTTTCCTTCATCATGTTTTTGAGGTTCATTCATGTTGAGTGTATATTAGTATTCATTCCTTTTTATTGCTAAGTGATACTCCGTTATATAGATTTACCCTATCTTGTTTATCATTTATCAGTTGATGAACATTTGGATTGTTTTCAGTTTTGGCTAATAGTAGTAGTCCTATTTGTAAACATTCACATGCAGGTCTTTGTGTGGACACATTGTCATTTCTTTGGGCTACATATGTGTATGTGGAATTGCTGGGTCTATATATTAAAGGGGGTTAATTTCCATTTTTTCTAATGATTAATGATGTCAAACATCTTTTCATGTGGTTACTTGTCATTGGAATCTTCTTTGGTATAGTCTAGGGTTGGTATGTTTCTTTTCTTTTCTTTTTTTTAGATTTTATTTATTTGAGAGAGAGAGCATGTGTATCAGTGCACAAGCCAGGGAGAGGGGCAGAGGGAGAGGGAAAAGTGAACTCTCCACTGAGCAGAGAGCCCGACGCAGGGCTCGATCCCAGTATCCCAGGATCATGGCCTTAGCCAAAGGCAGAGGCCCACCCAGGCATCTCTTTGCTCACCATTAAAAAAAATTTTTTTTTTAATTCTTTTTAATTATTTTATTTATTTATTTGACAGAGAGAGCGAGAGAGCACAAGCAGGGAGAGCAATAGAGGGAGAGGAAGAAGCAGGCTCCCTGTCAAGCAGGGAACCCAGTGCGGGGCTCGATCCCAGGACCCTAGGATCATTACCTGAGCCAGACGTAGACGCTTAACCATCTGAGCCACCCAGGTGCCCCTGCTCATCATTATTTTTGAGATTCATCCATTTTGCATGTAGCTGTAGTTCATTTTCACTGCTGTAGATTCCGGTGTATAAAGATACCATTACTTATTGTTCTGTTGGTAGACTTTGGGGTTGTTTCTAGCTTTTTGCTGTTTTAAGTAGTGCTGCTAGAACATTCTAGGACCTGTACTCTAGTGTATATGCACACTTTTCTCTAGATCGTGTACACCTAGGACTGGAGCTTCTGCCTATTGAGTTTGTTCAGCTTTAGTAGGCAGTGTCCGATTCTCTCCCAGAGCAGTCATGCCACTCTACATTCTCATACCTGTGAATGATATTTCTTGTTGTTTCACATTCTTGCCAGTATTTGGTATTAACCAGTTTTTACATTCTTGTCACTCCGGTAGGTATGAACTAGTCTGTCAGTGTAGTTTTAATTTGCATTCCTCTGGTTACTACTGAGTTTGAGGTTTTTTTGTTTGTTGATTTGGCTTTTCATGTTTCCTCTTTCGTGACTTGGCAATTTATAGGAGTTCTTTGTATATTTTGGGTGCTAATCACTTAGCAGTTACACGTGTGGTACATGTAACTGACAAGTAGTACTTGTAGTACTTGTAGTACTACTACCTGTAGTAGGTGTACTACAGGTACACCTACACCTGTAGTAGGTGTCTTTGTGGGGTGCTTTTTCATCTGGTAAGTGGAAGTCCTTAAATTTAATGTCAAGTTTTTTTTTAAAGATTTTATTTATTTATTTGACAGAGAGAGATCACAGGTAGGCAGAGAGGCAGGCAGAGAGAGAGAGAGGGAAGCAGGCTCCCCGCTGAGCAGAGAGCCAGATGCGGGACTCGATCCCAGGACCCGGAGATCACGACCTGAGCTGAAGGCAGAGGCTTAACCCACTGAGTCACCCAGGCACCCTTTAATGTCAAATTTATTTTATATGTCCTTTATTGACTGGTACTTTTTGTTTCTTGTTTAAGAAATCTTTCCCTTTTCCACGTTTTTTTTTTTTTTTTAAGATTTTATTTATTTATTTGTTAGAGAGAGAGAGAGCACAGGCAGACAGAGTGGTAGGCAGAGGCAGAGGGAGAAGCAGGCTCCCTGCCAAGCAAGGAGCCCGATGTGGGACTCGATCCAGGATGCTGGGATCATGACCTGAGCCGAAGGCAGCTGCTTAACCAACTGAGCCATCCAGGTGACCCCTTTTTCACGGTTTTAAAGACGGTTACTGATACATAAAATTTCACTTGATTTTTATTTTTATTTATTTATTTTTAAAAAGATTTTATTTATTTATCAGAGAGAGAGACAGTGAGAGAGGGAACACAAGCTGGGGGAGTGGGGCAGGGAGAAGCAGGCTCCCCACCAAGCAGGGAGCCCTGTGTGGGGCTGCATCCCAGGACCCTGGGATCATGACCTAAGCCCAAGGCAGATGCTTAACGACTAAGCCACCCCAGACACCCCTCAGTTGAATTTTATTTATTTATTTGAAATCCTGTAATCTTCCTTATAGTAATTATCTGTAGATAATTTGGGTTTCCACAGACATTCATGTGTGAATAACAATTTTCTTTTTAGACCTTATTTCATTTTTTCTTGATCTAGTGTGTTGTATCTAATTTCTAATATAAAGTCCACTTTGATTTTTTAAAAATTCATTTTTTTAAAGATTTATTTATTTATTCGACAGACAGAGATCACAGGTAGGCAGAGAGGCAGGCAGAGAGAGAGGAGGAAGCAGGCTCCCCGCTGAGCAGAGAGCCCTATGTGGGGCTTGATCCCAGGACCCTAGGATCATGACCTGAGCTGAAGGCAGAGGCTTTAACCCCCTGAGCCACCCAGGCGCCCCTAAAAAATTCATTTTTAAAAGTTTTTCATAGTCTTTAGTTTCTCTAATACCTGCAGCATCTATACCTATACCATGTTCTACCTCGCCACTCCCTGCCTTATTCCCAGTTTTTGGTTACTTCCCCCTCCCCTTTTTTTTGGACTTACCAGAGGTTCATCAATTTTAGTAGATTTTTGAAATAACTTTTATTAAAAATCCTATAAAATGCCTATTTCCCTAGTTCATTAATTTTTGTGTTTTATTATCTTTATTCATCTGCTGATTTGGCAGTTATATTGAAGTCCTTGTTCTAATTTTTTGAGGTGGATGCTTACTTTACCGTTTGTCTTTTCTAATATATTTCTCTCCAAATACTGCTTTTTGCTATCGCCTGAGTTTTGATATGTAATTTTTAAAAATTCAGTTCTAGATATTTTCTAATTCTCTTTTGATTTAGTGTTTTACCTGTGACTTTAGAATTTCTCAGTGTTCAAAAATCTCTTTTTCTTTAGTTATATTTTTGTTACTGAGATTTCTAATTTGACTGCACTTAGGTCAGAGAATACTGTCCTTTTGATACCAGTCTTCTGTTAGTTGTGTACTGTCGCACAACAAATTATCCCAAAATTTAGTGGCTGAAGAAAGTTATTATCTCACTATTTCTGTGGGTTTGGAATCTGGGCTCAGCTTTGCTGTGACCTCTGGCTCCGGGTCCCTGGCAGGCTGTGATCAAGGTGTCCCCCGGGCGGGCAGTCATCTTAAGGCTCAGTTGGGAGGAATCCACTTCTAGGTGTTTGGCCTCTTAATATTTCTTATTAATTTGCCAGCTCATTAGTGCATTTTAAAAGATTTGCAAGTGGGGCACCTGGGTGCCTCAGTGGGTTAAGCCTCTGCCTTTGGCTCAGGTCATGATCTCAGGGTCCTAGGATCGAGCCCTACATTGGGCTCTCTGCTCCGCGGGGAGCCTGCCTCCCCCTCTCTCTCTCTGCCTGCCTCTCTGCCTACTTGTGATTTCTGTCTGTCAAATGAATAAATAAAATCTTTAAAAAAATTTTTAAAAAAAGATTTGCAAGTATTTTCCTCAACATTATTAGTTATTTTCAGCAGAAGGGTCAGGGTACCTATTGAACCAAACTTTATAGGTAGAACATGTATCTGTTTAAGCTACCAAATACCTGACCAAAAAGAAATGATTTCCCTGGGTGAGGGGGTTACTTTGTAGACCAGGAGCCTGTGTGAATTAGAGTCCAGTAAGGAAGTCCAAAGCCAGGTTACTCTGTCACCACAGGGATGGGGTAACACAGATATGGGAGCCCTGGGAAGCAAATGGGAGCACGGAGGTTCGCTAGTGGTAGTAATTGCAGGAAGCAGCTCTGTTGCCTGGGGTGGAAACACAGAGAAAAGTGGGATTCTTGAGCCCAGAAACATGAAGGCGAGCCCCTACGGAACTGGTGCTCAGCTCTTTGAGAGGGACCCCTGCTGGAGTGTTGCTGCTGCCTGAGGGGCAGAGGCTGCTGGTGATGAGAGGACAGAGAGGAGCTGCCACTGGAACCAGATGCCACTCCTCCGAGGATGCTGATAAAAGGAGCAGCCATTTGAGAAGGAATAAGTTTTCTCCCCCTGCCAGTCACCGTCTAGTTTCCCTGTAGCCCATACAGAGTAGCTGGAAAAGGAGAATGTGATTGGCAGAGCCCAGCCCCTCGAAGCAGAGTATAGAGAAGGGGTGGGGGTGGAGGGGAGGGACAGTGGCCAAATAAAGGGCAAGAGCTGACCCCATGCTCTTGGAGTCTCACAAGGTCTGCCCGACCCAGCTAGCTAGTGCTGTTCCTTGAGAGGCCAGAAAGCCGTGGGATCGTGACTTCCATTGTTGCTGCCAGCCATGAGTCTCAGACTTCACAAAGTACCTTTCCATTTATTTATAGTAACTGGTATGAAGTGACAGCTGTTTTCTCCCTTTCTCTTAGAATATAAAATATTACCAAGGTATCCGGGCTGCTGTGAGCAGGGTGAAGGACAGAGGACAGAAGGCCTTGGTTCTTGACATTGGCACTGGCACAGGACTCTTGTCAATGATGGCGGTCACGGCAGGGGCTGACTTCTGCTATGCCATTGAGGTGAGCCTTGCTCTTCAGGTGTGTGTCCTGTGTCTTGTGTGGGAAGTCCCTCATGCACTTTGCTTGTCCATTTGTTCACACACATTCATGGAGTGTTCACTCTGTGCCAAGCACAGGGCCAGGTTCTGAGGCTATGGAGATGAATCAGACATAATTTCTTTCTCCAGGGGCTCGTTTTCTCCTGGGAAATAGCAGTTCTCAGCCTTGGCTGCATGTCCGAATCATTAAATAGCTTCAAAAAATACTGATGCCCTACTGCCTCCTTCCCTCCAGTTTTAATTTAACTGGGGATGGGGCCTGGGCATTGGGAGTTTTGACTCTGCATCAAGGTTGAGAACTGCTAGCTTAAGTGTCTCCACAGAGCCAGCTATCTGACCATGTTTGTCAAGAATTGGGTGTTTAGGGACATCTGGATGGCTTAGTCAGTTAAGTGTGTGCCTTTGGCTTGGGTTATGATCTCCGGGTCCTGGGATCAAGCCCTGCATCGGGCTCCCTGGCCAGCAGGAGTCTGCTTCTCCCTCTCTCTCTCTGCCTGTTACGCCCCCTGCTTGTTTGCTTGCTCACTTGCTTACTCTCAAATAAATAAAATCTTCCAAAAAAAAAAAAGAATTGGGTGTTTAATATGCAGTTAAACACGTATTGTTTTTCTGATAATGTCAGTAATGCGTTCCATTATAAGAAATATGGTAAATGTAGAGTAAAAATATCATGTTAGCTCACAGTTAACCATTATTAAAATTTTGGTGTATTTTCTTCCCAGCTTTTGGTAAGGGGTGACATGTATTTAAACACTTCTTTCTATGAAATTTCTGTGATGATTGAATGAATTGCAAATAACCTAAAATAACAGTGACTTAAACAAGAGAGAACGAGCACGAGGGTGGCTCAGTTGGTTAATCGTCTGCCTTTGGCTGAGGTCATGATCCCGGGGTCCTGGGGTCAAGTCCCATATCTGGCTCCTTGCTCAGTGGAGAGCCTGCTTCTCCTTCTTCTGCTTCCCCTGCTTGTACTCTCTCTGTCAAATAGAATCTTTTTTTTTTTTTTAAGATTTTATTTATTTATTTGACAGAGTGAAAGAGCACAGCAGGGGAAGCAGTAGAAGGAGAGGGAGAAGCAGGCTTCCCAAGCAGACAGGGAGCCCCATGCAGGGCCCAATCCCAGGACCCTGGGATCATGACCTGAGCCGAAGGCAGATGTTTAATAACCATCTGAGCCACCCAAGCATCCCGAAATAAATAAAATCTTAAAAAGAAAATGAAAAACGAAAAGTGTTTTGTTTTCTCGTATAAAGTCTGAAGGTAGCACCCTGGGGTATTCTACTGAGACTTTCCAGTTCCCCACCCACCATCCCTTCAGTATGGCTGTCATGCTTAAGGTCTAGAAAGGCGGCATCTTAAGCTGAGGGAATACCATGTTGTGTCGTTTAGAGTCATGGCAAATGGTGTCATGGTAGAAATCGAGAAAGGTAGATTGCAGCCAGACTATGGAGGACCTGAGTGCTACAGTAAAGACTGTAAACTCCCATATTCTGAGTTAGTTCTTAACCTGAAGTAAGAATCATGGGCTTCAGGTTTAATGGAAGTCCATTAAATGGAGAGCGGTGTGTGTGTATATGACTCTGTGCACTTGTTTGAGGACTTTGTAAAAACAATAAGAGTCATTTCCTGGCCTTTTTGAATATCATCAAAAATTTTGAATTAAATAAAAAGAAATCTGTGTTTTAGGATGGTTGCCTTAGTAAGCCTTAACTAGATTTTATTGTCCTTTACAAATGAAGAAACTAAGACCTAGAGAGGTCTTACTTAATCTCGCAGTTAATAAATAGGAGAGGGACGCCTGGGGGGCTCAGTTGGTTAAGCGGCTGCCTTCGGCTCAGGTCATGATCCCAGCGTCCTGGGATCGAGTCCCACATCGGGCTCCTTGCTCAGCAGGGAGCCTGCTTCTCCCTCTGCCTCTGCCTGCCTCTCTGTCTGCCTGTGCTTGTGCTCTCTCTCTAACAAATAAATAAATAAACTCTTTAAAAACAAATAAATAAATAAATAAATAGGAGAGCTAGACTAGAGACTTGATTTTTAGGTTCCTACTTATGGTGCTCACTCCACAGTGGTAGCTATAATGGGAGAGTGTGTGAGATTTCTAGCGTCAGTATCTGGGGGGGCAGTGATGCCATTGATTCGTAAGAAGAGCTCAGAGGAAGACAACTTGCTTTGTGGGAAAGATAATGCATTTCATGTTGGATGTACTAAGTAGGAGAGAGGCAAGTCCCAGGTCAGGAGCCGGTATATGTGTCAATTGCTAATTAAAGATAGAGGGTGAGAACATGTCTTTTTGACAGAATTGGGAGGACTGTGCTCTTGGGTTTTTCATATATTCCCCATCTCAGTTACCATTTCTTAATTTCTCTCATGCTGCTCTGATCTGTGACTCTCAGATCTCTTCTTTTTGGCTCTTATGGTGGCCTCCCAGCTCTTACTTTAGTGACCACTTTTGAACCTGTGGTCATTCTGTCTGGACTACCCTTCTGGTTTTCAGCTCAACTTGAGCTGCATGCCAGCAGCAAAGACAGGTCCAAAACAGTGACTGAGAACCTGCTGGTCCCTAGAACTGGACGTTTGCCCCCCC
>ML103766.1:71506-102340 GCA_003697995.1 Taxidea taxus jeffersonii | reverse complement strand
ATTCAAAGCTAAAGGCACAGCTTGAGGAATACATTTAAAATATGCTAAATGAAAAAACCCTGGCTCCTATAAACAGCGGGATTTAAAAATTTTAAGACATAGACTATATAGGTGTGATGAGATAAAACAGTGGAAAGAAAAACACCAAAATATTACTAGTAGTTAACTGAATTCTAAGAATCTGAGTGGTTTTAAAACAAAATTTTTTATTTTAATAATGCTGGAAAGAGAAAGAAGGAAATAAAATTTTCCTTAATCTCATGACAAATTAAGGGTGATTTTGGTTTCCTTTTTTAATATTTTTCTGTATTTTTTGAATTTTCAAATTGTGCAAATATGTCTTTATAATAATGAAAAGCACACAAAAGAGGTCTCTAAAAATGTGACTGAATTTCTGGGGACAGCATGTGGTTTCGCAACAAGAAGAAACAAATTGCCACAATCATCTCTAACGTGATCTCATATCAGATGAGCTGAACACTGTACCTTAGGAAACCCATAGAAACTCGGCTGTTTTCAGTCAAATAAAAGTGAAGGGAAATGGTGATTTTCTGAGCAATAGTACTCTTGTTGTCAGAAGAGAAGGTAAAAGGAGTTGGGTACTATTCACAGAAAATGCACTGGGTAATTTTGTTAAGTATATGTTATAGGTGCCAATGCATTTTATATTAAAAAAGTCCGACTTCATGATTCATATAGGTTGGGGAAAAAAAACCCAACAACTATAAATAAAATGCATATAAAACTTAAAAGTGAAGAAGTTTATATTCTGATCTGAGAATTCTATACAGCTGATAAATTTAAAGTTTTCTCAGTGTGATGTTTATGAGTACAATATGATGCTTTTCATAAGTATTTTAAAAAAGTCCTAGTTATTTATAAAAAGGAGCACAAATTGCTCCCACAAAAAGGTGGGTTTGGCATTTGTAGATTAAATAGTTGAACAATGATCCAATGTGGATTCCATTAATGACCTTTTTTTTTTTCAAAGAACAAAATAATTTATTTAGAATACTGTCAGACACATTATCGTCTGGGCTAACCAACTAAAGAAGGGTGGAAAACGAACCAAAATCTAAATTTCAAACTTTCTACTGTATTCAAAACCTAACCATTCCTTCTGAATCTGAGTCAGATTAATAAAATAATGACATTTTATTAATATCCATGCACACTGAGAAAAAGAAATGGGTTCTAAAATTGAGTCTAAACAAGCAGGTGATGGGACTTGACCCTATTGTCTCTAGCCACTGTGACCTTAGACACAAGTGCACGGGGGTGGTTCAGCGGCCCCTCGTTCCTGTCCTGCTAAGCTGTTCCTTCCCCAAATCTGACTGTTGGTAGTCAAGTCTCTTCCTCTTGAGGTCCTACTGAAGCTTAAAACAACCTTATTCTCCTTTTGAGCCACTGTTTTCAACTTAGTTCTGTCACGTATGAAGCTCATCTTTGGCTTTAAATTTATTTAAGGTGAAAGACTTTGAGCCTCAAGAGTTCTCCCTGAACTGATAGCATTGAGAAGCCTTTTCTTTGTGCCCCAGACCCCTCTTCCCATGGTTACTTCACACTTCTGCATTGCTATCTGCAGCAGCCAACTCAGAAAACACATTTCGAGCTCTCCCTCTCACACCGATTCCCATGGGGCCTAAAATCAAGAAGGGAGAATATATTGAATGTGTTTTAAATTTACTGGCTCATTTCCTTTACATCTACTGGGTTTTCTTAAAGACCTGAGTACTAGTGTATTTTCTGGTTAAGCCAATCTGCATAAATATGACAAAAATAAAAACTTATTTACCTGACTGGCATCATATGGAAGCATCACCAAACTATACAGATGAGAAGGACCTTGGGGATCACTAGCGCATTTTGCCATTTCTTAGTGGAGACTCGGCAGCAGAGGGCAATGTGGTCAGGTCCAAGCTCAAATGCTGTCTCTGCCACTTGCCAGCTGAGCAGTCTTGAACAAATTAAAGTTCGGAGCCTCCGTTTTCTCATCGGGAACACCACCACCCACCTGAGCAAGTCATGTCAGGCAAATTGATGAGAACAGTGCCTTCTACAAGTGGGTTCTGGACAAGCTCTTTTCTCAAGGTAGCCTGAGAGAGGAAGTTGGTGCCAAGCAAATAGAGAAATACATATCATGGCTTGGAAAAGTTCTAAGGTGATCATTAGCATTAGCTACTTCATAAAGTGACATGAAGAATTAGTGGAGGTGCTGGGGAGGAATTTGCCATGTTAAGAGATGCCTGGCTGAGTGAAGGAAGGCGAGCTGGTGGAGCAGGAAGAGCCTCTGGTTATAATAGTTTCCAGCAGGACAGGCAACCTGGTTGAGCCCTGGCTGGCTGTGAAATTAGAGCTGCCAGAACTCTCACCTAGATGTCTCCATGGCAGCTCTTGCTGTTGGATGAATGAGGCAGGAGACAGACCCATGTGGGTGCACGCGCACCTATGTGTGAGTGTGCGCGTATGTCTGTGTGTGTGCTTGCGCCCGTATGTGTGCGTGCGCGTGTTTGCATGTGCGTGCGTGTTTGCGTGTGCGTGCGTGCCTCTGTGTGAGTGTGCATGTATGCCTGCAAGTGCACGTATGTGTGTGTGAGTGTGCACATGCATGCACATGGGCTCCCAACCGGGTCTCAGGTTGTAGTTATGCTCACAGGCTGGGGAATCCCTAGGCATCCAGGCTCTGCACAAGTTATAACAAAGCTGGGAGCTGGGGGTGGGCAAATGGCTGAAATGAGCTCTCCACAAATTTCCCTAAGGAGCAGCAGAGGCTGTTAGAGAGTACAAGGAGACTAATAAAGAGCTAGAATCTGGAGCAGGCTGGTGAAGGGCAGAAAGTTTTAGTACATGCAAAGTATGTACTTGGTAGGGAAATGCCAGACAGGGTCCGCATGGAGGTGGAGGGATGGGGAAGTAGCAGCTGGGGAGGAGAAAAGCTTCATTCAGAGAAACTGTGGGCAAGAGGAGCTCGACTGGTGCTTTGATGGGCTTTTTCAGGTCCCACCCATCCACTCTCAGGGCCTGGGGAAACTGGGAATGCATGGGCCATGCCACCTAATCATCACTGATTTCAGAGGAGCAACTTTGCCCTTGGGAGTCCTCAAGGATGAATGTGACCCCATATAGGGTCAGGGCTGGGCACTCCCCCAAGCTTGTTGCATACCACTGGGCCATGTCCAGGCTTGCTTCTTGTCTTTGACCTTGCACACAATCTGAACAGCCCTGATACCTCCCTACGGGGACCAGATGCATTACATTTGAAGAAGTAGTTAATGGGCTTAAAAAACTGTCCACTGTTAACTTAGGCTTTTTCCTCATTCCAGGACAACACTGAGACTGGAAATCCAAAATCTGCTGCTCCAAAGTTCATAGACTGTACTGTTATGAAGGCCTAGTTGGCCGGATTTTTTTTTTCTTTTGAATCAATCTGTGGTCTTTAAATGTCTCTGCTTAACGTGGCTTCTAGATAATCATCCAACTTCTGATGGAGTGATTACCAGGTAATGCTATCAAATAACAATCATGATTAAACAAGTTACGTGAACCCTCAGGCCCTGAAGCAATTTCTGTGAAGAATGAGTTTGGCCTTCAAATGGCATAATAAGAAAAAAATTAGGTGCAATTCACCCTGAACGGTGTGTTATGCTGGGAGAAGCATAATATGTTTACCCATTCTTAACAGTTATAAATGGCCTACAATTAGCTTGCTTTCTTTTCAGCTTCCCTTCTATCTCATTTATGTTTTACATTCTTTGTCAAATGAAATGAGCGAGGTAGTTCATAGCTGCCACTGGCTTTTTGTGTCCTGGACCCCTCTTTTAGATCATCACAAATTCTGGCCCCCTGCTTTTTACCATCTAGAGTAAAAATACACAAAGCAAGGAGAAAACAGTTTGTGGCTTTGGGTGATTTTTATACTTGAGATGTCGAAAATCTATTAAACATAATTGAGCTCAGTAAAAAATTAGCAAGCAACAATCCTGTTACCACACTACAGACTGTCCTAGATGAGTCTCTCTGGATTGAAACAACCAGAAAAAGGATGCGTTGATTGATTCATTATATGCAAAGTTTAGGCATAATATTCTGATTGATTCATTATATGCAAGGTTTAGATACAAGATTCTGATTGATTCATTATATGCAAGGTTTAGGCATAAGATTCTTAAAATGTGGAACCTGGGGCTCACGCCAGCTAGCAAAGAGAAAACAGAGAGAAGGGAAGCACAGTGTAAAAACCCACATGGAAATCTGTGGATGAAAATCCAAAACTCTAGAATAAAGGTATTGTTAATATTGCTTCCTATTTTTCTCTTCTACACCTGGGAAATGTTTTCAAAAAGTAAAAGGCAAATCAGCATCTGTTGTTGCCTCTGCATGTTTTTTGCTCTGTTTGGGGAGGCAAACAAATGAAAACATAAAAAAACGTAATTATTGTTTCTATCGTGAGTTACCGTCATAACCAATGGAAGTGAATTCCACCACCCAAGCATAGTAGTGCCTAGAACCTGATGTCCTCATCTCTGTGTAGTCTCAATTTAAGTTTCATTTCCACAGCAAATCTGGCACTGGTACCGAATGGGAGGGAGGTGGGGGAGATACACTGGTGGACCCAATAATTTAGTTTCAAAATTGTGCATGTAAATAGCATTCAGCACTGATATTTTCCTTTCAGAATTTTTTTGTTCCCTTTCCATAAAAGTTACAGATGTCTGAAAGCTGTTATATGCGTGAAAACATGTCTATGGAAGGGAATAAAAATAGAATCAGCGTGGGGGTGTGGGGCACATATACATTTCCCCTGTTCTCATTCTGCCTCCTAGGCACACAAAGGTACAGTAATGTGTATTTTCTGAGTGGAAGATGGGATGCTGCATGTGATTTTTATTCCAATGCATAAACATTATCTTTTTATTTGAGGTGTTTAAGGGTTGGGCTTGCAGTTTCAGGCTCTAATTTAAGCCCGTTTCTGCAATCTTCTTAATTTTGCTCTTTATTTCCCAGGAGGTGTCTTCCTGAAACTCGCTAGGTATGCATGGAGTCCAAGGGTGTGCCTTTCACGCCCGCCCATGGCTGGCTTGGTGATGCCCGTCGTGTGGAGACAATGTATAGGCAGTTTCAGGAAGACTGATGATGGTTTTTGTTACTGTATAGTGTGTAATGATTTTCAGTTGGGCAGTGGGGAGAGGAAAGCCAGTCCAAATAGCAATTTAGAATTTTACTGTGTTAGTAAAATGTCATCTCCCTTTCAAAGTTAAAAATTATATCTATGCATACTAAATTATTTGAAATTCTAACTAGGATTTCCAGTGGCTGATATTATCTAGGTTTTTCAGAACTCAAGTTACTCCTGACTCTGGGCACAATGCATTTTTCCTAACGAATTAGGAAGTATATCGGTCACAATATGAGGGAGCAGAAAATCTCCATCTGTACCTTCCCTCGAGAACCCACTCCTCTTTGTTATCTAGGCCACATTTCCCAAAATATAAATATATGTGGTTGCTGAGTTTCTCTGGCTTGAAAACCACCAGATGTGACCACCTGCTTTTGAGAGGGTCTGATGGGAGTTCTTCATGAAAGAGCCACTGAACTTTTATGTGCATACATGTCATTTCATGATAGACTCCCAGGGCACATATAAATTTTCTGTTTGCTGCTGTAACAGATGACACAAACTTAGCAGTAAAAACAACATGAATTTTGTTATCTTAGATTTCTAGAGGTCAAGAGTTGGAAGGGGGTTTTATCATGCTAAAATCAGGTGTTGGCAGAGCTGCATTCTTTCTGGAGGCTGGAGGGGAGTATCTGCTTTTGAGCCTCTTTCCAGCTTCCAGGGAACCCCAAAATTCCTTGGCTCATAGTCCCCCTCCTCTAGCTTCAAAGCCAGCATCGGTGGGGCAAGTCATTTCTTGATGACTCGAACTCACAATGCCAAGGTCAAGAGTTACATGCTCTACTGATTGAGCCAGGCAGGCACCCCCTCTCTTGGGGATTTCAATACCCAAGGCTTCCTTTGCTCCCTGGCCTTTGAGCACATTGTTCTTTGGCTCCATCAGATTCCAACCTTTTTGGTCCTTGTTACTAGATAACAAGTACTTTGGTACTTAGAACTAGATGCTCTTGATACTTGATACTAGGTACTAGGTACACATAAAGCCATGTGCTTTATGAAGGAGAAGTATATAATAAGCTTATAGTGATGAAAGTTATGAATAAGAAAATGACAGAGACCAGGAAAGAGGAGTACAGCAGATGATCTCAACATGGACTGAAGAAACATCAAAGAGGACTCAAGGGACCTAGTTGGAAAGCACAGAAGTCCTTCTTGTACTTGTAGCCCTCTGAAATGCTTCAATCCAGTGAAACCCTATTTCATATTCCTAGGTGATTTCTGATCTTGTTCTACATATGGGGCAATCCATTCATTCAGCAAACATGTGCTAGGCACTGTGCTAGGAGGCAGCAAAGCAGAAGGATATACTTGTTCCTCTGAGGGAGCTCACAGTCCAAAAATTGGGAGGGAAGAGAGGAACTGTTTTTAAGCCAAAGGAAAGGAGGAGACAGATAAGTACCCACCACCTTCTTCAAAAGAAGTCTTCTGGAGTTCCCAGAGCGCCCTCAGCTTTGGATGGATGTTGTCTGAAATGTCATTCCTTGCCCAGGAAGATACTGTCATTTCTAAAGCTAGACAAATTACAGATGAACAATGATTTGTCTGGTGATTGGTGAAACCAAACCAGGCATTTAGCTGGTTTAATTTTTAAATAACTTGAGCTAAAACCTTTTACTTCCCCAAGTAGTTTAAATTCTGCTCCATTTCCCAAAATATTAAGACCAGAGTCATTTATTATTAATTTCCCAAACATTTATTGACCACCAAATATGTGTCAGATTCTGAGCTTCACAACACAAAAATGAAAAAGGCTTTTTCTTTGTCCTGAATTGTAGCCCAGAGAAAAAGTATTTTCTTTCCATTAGGTATGTCTGTTAATTTGGCGGACTGTGTTCTCATCCACTTGATGAAGATAACCTTTTATAACTTACCTTTATATCTAGGCTTTGTAAGATTTTCTTCTAATTTAATAGTTGTGACTTTCCGATTCCCAGTGAAAATAATTTTAACAATAGTAAATGTTTATAATTAAGTGAGAAGGCTGCTTGTACTTAAAAAAAAAAACAACTACTATTCATTGTAAAAAGTTGCAATAATTTCTTTAAAACCAAAGCTTCCTTTCTTGAGAGGGTTTCAAACTATTTTTTCTAATTTGTATGTTCAACTATTAATCAAAGGATACACTTATACTCTCAAAATTTGTCTAGATGTTTTATAAATCTATCACAGTATTGACCTCCGCAGATTAATCTGTGTAGTTGTTCTTGGGCTGCAAAATGACCTGGATGGGTAGAGAAGAATTACAACAGGATTTTGAAATCCTAGAGTCTAGAGCTTCTGTCCCTGCTGGGGCCACGAACTGGTCCCATGAAGCCTCCACAGTATCCCAGCTCACAGTTAAATCTCTCTTAGAGGATGTCTGTGTTGTGGCTCAAATGAATAAGCAGAAGCAATCATATTTCTCTCTGAAAGTTGACATTAGGAACTAAAAGAACTTTAGTGATGGGCCCTGAAGCTGAAGCTACAAAAAGGAGCCAGAAAGCAGACTGAGGGTGAGCTGCATGGCCCCAGAAGTGGGAGGTTTAGGGGATTTAGAACTCATTGGAGTTCTACAGTTTGGAGAGGGAGGGCAAGAGCATCAGGCAGAGAAGCCAGAACGCAGTGAAAAAGCACATACAAGCCACCAGAAGCTCCAGACGGTTTCTCAAAAGTTGGTTCCCCAGATGGTTTCTCAAAAGTTGGCTTCTCAGAACAGCTGTTCTGCTATTTCTTGCCTAAAGGTCCTTATTCATATCCATAACAGAGTCCCTCCTACTTGAAGCAACCTGAGCCAGCCTCTGCTTCTCACACTAACATGGAAGTGGAGGGTGGACCTATTCAAGCTCATTCATTGTAAATATCTTTCTTGATTCTCCCATTTGACAACTTTCTGTATGCAAGAGCTGCCCTCTTTTTTTTTTTTTTTTAAGATTTTATTTATTTATTTGACAGGCAATGATCACAAGTAGGCAGAGAGGTAGGCAGAGAGAGAGAGAGAGAGAGAGAGAGAGAGAGAGGAGGAGCAGGCTCCCCGCTGGGCAGAGAGCCCGATGTGGGGCTTAATCCCAGGACCCTGGGATCATGACCTGAGCAAAAGGCAGAGGCTTTAACCCACTGAGCCACCCAGGCGCCCCAAGAGCTGCCCTCCTTTTGGAAGGAATGGTGCAAAGAAGATTATAGTTTGGTGGATATTAGGCTATTGGAAATATCTTAGCCAAAAAAAAAAAAAAGAAAGCAAATTTCATTGTTATTGGCTTCCAAATTCCTCCATGTTTCATCTCTTCAGCAAATATTTGTGCAAGGGTCTGTGTCAGGGGTCAAAACTGCAGAGAGGAATGAGCCAGTGCCAACCCTGGAGATGTCCAGCTTTGGGGAAGGGGTTGGGGAGATTGCACAGTGAGGAAATTATGACACAAAGCAGCACGTGCAATGATGAAAGGAAGCCTAGATTCATGAACACTTCTTCCCTCATGCCAATTTTCCATTGACCCTAAAGTGTGTCCTGCCTTTGCCATGGGCTCACGGCAACTCCTTGTGGTTCACAGTCAGGTACTTACAAGTGTATTCCAGGCAAGACCAATGTTAGCAAATCAGTGGGGATGAATCCAGATATAAAGAGGCAGAAATCTGGTAACAAGTAAATTCCAGAAGGAAACCATGGTTTGGGGACCTCGGTGGAGAAGCGTAATAGGAAACAGTTAACTTCGCCTTCCACTTATAAGGGAAAGGAAGTGTAGGCTGCTTCCCAGTGTCCCATTTTCCGAGGTTGCTCTAGGCATCTCTGTGCCTCCTCTCCTCCCTGCTCTGAGCCTTCCTCTACCAGCTCCACCACTTTGCAGGAGACTGAGGGCCCAGGCTTCCCCATCTTGTGACCTATATTACCTGCTTCTCACTCCTACAGCTGGCAGTAGTGATCGGCCATTGTTCTGGGCTGAGTAGCAATTCTGTAATTTCGTTCCCTCATTAGAAGGTGTCTGTTTATTTATTAAAGCTGCACACTGCCCAAAGGCAATGAACAAAAAATATAGAAATACCGAAATTAAATAAAAGCTATTATTGCTGTTATTTTATAAAGCTTGTCTCTCACAAGCCACTGTGTAGCTTTAGAGAATAGAGACTCTGTTAATCAGGCACTCTCGGGCACCTCAGTCAGCAAACTTAGCCGCTATCCTGTTCCCTGCCTCTGTCCATGAACAGGCCCTCTTTATCTGAGGTTCTTGCAAGAGGCCCAGAGGGCAGCAGACATGTCTAGAGTCTAGCACCTTCTAGGGAATTCTGCAGCCTCTGAACCTCCACACTAAGCAGTGCCTCCATGGGGTCTTTCTACTGAGCTCAAATGCCCTGGAGACAGAAGGGACATTTCTGTTCCTAAATGCGTCTTTCCTCAGTTGGATAAAGAAATGCAGGGAACTACTGAGTCTCCTTTTGGTGCACAGCTGTTGATGGGACGCTCACGGGGGCACCGTCTCTCGGGCTGAGGAGCCAGCAGAGAACACACACAGTCACAGCCCTGTAGGAGCTCATGTGTCATGGGGGAGGCAGAAAATGGACAAATATTCAGGGCAATATATGGCCTCTCACATGATGTTAGAGCTATGGCTAAAAGTAAAGCCAGGAGAGGGCATCAGGTGTGCCAGTGGGGTTGGAGGGTGCTCTGTTCTATAGGGTGGTTCAAGAAGGTCTCATTGAGGCAGTGAGTAAGAGAGTCATATGGACCTGGAAGGGAAAAGCATTGCAAGGGAAGGGAAGAGCAAACACAAAGACTCTGAGCACATGGAACATAGTTTGTATGTTTTTCTAAACACAAGTGTTAGCATTTGTAAAAACTTAGCTCCCTGCTGTCTTCTAATAAAGAGTAGCCCCACCCCACCCCACCCCTTTCTCTATCTCTTTTTTTCTCTCCTAATACACACACACACACACACACACACACACACACACCACATCCGGTTGGATTTGGGATCAAAAGAGGCTCGGGGAAGCTGTTTTGGCAGCATCCCATAATGCTCATTTCTAAATACCCATAAGAGCAAGAAAAGTTCTAGGGCTGCTCAAAATTGTGTGTGCATGTGTGTTCCTGGTGACTGTGGAGAGGCTATAAAACCTTTGAATGCAAACACTGCAACTGGCCTATAGGAGAATCCCAGACTCCCCCTCTTTGGCTCAGTGGGGCTGAGCCCGCTTTCAGGTAACACGTAAAGGGAAGCCTGTTGGGGTATTTGCCCTGGCATGAGAAATGCTGAGAAACTCACGAAGGGGCGGGGCTCCTGGGATAGACTCTGGCCACAGAGTCATTTCATTTCCTTCCCTATTACATCCTGATCTCTCTACATAGACTCGAGGGGAATGAGAGGGAACACAAGGACAACCACATGCTCAGAAGTCTGTAGGGCCGGCCATCACAGTTCAGACAGGCCAAGAACAGAGGCGAACAGTTTTTAGATAAAGGGACGGATTCGAAGCAACAGGCGTTAAAGGGAACCACTATAGAGTCGGCTACTAGCCCTTTGATGACTCTGAGCTTCCTTATTTTTTCCTTTGGTTATAATCAACTTCATGGAGGGGCAGTGAAAGGAGGGGGAAAAAAACAAAGACAGGAAAGAAGATGAGAAAGGAAAGAAGAAGAAGCCCCCCTCCTCCCCAGGCTGGTGGTCTGGGAATCAGGTTCTGTTTTCTGGGGGACACAGTCTTAGCCCCTATCCTGGCCCCCAGGTCTTTGAGAGTATGTCCCAGGATCCAGAGTTGCGACTGCATTTTTAAGATTTCCTCCTCAAGAGACACCCCTCAGAGCGGGAGCTCAGCTGGAGCCAGGAGCCATTTTTCCGTTTTATTTCTTTTTAATGTTGAAACAGCCTCATTTTGACCAGTAGGTACTTGAGCCAATTTTCAGGGTAGGAGACCATCAAATAAGACATTAGCAAGAAAGTTTAGGATATTCTCCACAGATTCCTAGTTTCCTATAAAGAAGAGACAAGCCTGGCCTTCCTTCCCCCACACACTCCAGCCTGAGAACAAACTCTTCTCCAAGCTTGGCTCACCAGTGTCATTTTACTCATTCTCCTCGGCCAAAACTCATTTCAGAGAACACTGCTCGCTATAATAACTTTGCTTTAAGTAGAAATATCTCCTGTGATGCCATCAACTGGAAATAAAAAGAATAATTTTCAAAACTCTTTTCAAACAACCAGCAGCACTGATGAAGCCGATCTCACAAAGCAGGCAGCTGCCACTGGCAGGCGGATATTAAAAGAATTAAAAATGATGGAATCGTGTTCCCTTTCTGTGCAATGGACAAATTCCAGATGAATGCAGGTCCAGTTCTCTTAAAAAAAAAAAATCAGACAGTGCTTGGGTTCACCATAAGCTAATGTCTCCTATGTGTCAAGTTGGGAGCCTTTATAAGATACTGGAGTTTGAAGTGCTTTATTCCGGCTTTATCCTCTCTTCCCCCAGGTTAGCAGGTTTTAAGGTGAATGTTATTTTTGCTATTCCAAATGGTTACACAAAAGGAAAAAGCGAACGCATTTGCAATTATTCATTAGAGCAAGCCTCTGTTTTGCACCATGATTTTTATTTAACATAAAACGGTGTTTTCCTTCTGGTTGACTCTATCTGGCCAACAGGGACCTTTTTTTTTTTGGTTCTTTTAATAGATAATTTCCCTTCCCAGGCCAATTCAACTTGAGAATTCTTCCCATAATATAAGTTAATTACATCAAATTGCTGAAGTTTGTGCGAGGGAGCAGGGTAGCTGTGACTAGTCTGGGCTGAGGGGCCTCCGTGGGATGAGGAGGAATCAGATCCTTGCGGGGGAGGATTAGACTCACCTCTTGTTTCCACGGGCACAATCCCCTAACAGAATGGTTGCACTTCGCATGGAACGTTTTAAATCATAAGGACACAAGCTAGAGAACTATTAATGAATAAGGAGGGCTCCAAGAGGGCCAGTGCAGGTTAAATGGAATGCGGCTATTAAGGAGGTTGGTTTTTCTTATCCCTGCGTATCAATGAGCCACATCTTTCGATAAGGCTTTTTTTTCAGCCGGATACCAGATCTTATCAAATGTTGTTACACACTGTTTAGTCTCCGGGGCCCACACAAAAGAAATGACATCAAGGTCGGATCACCAGCGAACAACGTGGAGAAAACCAGAGGGAGGTGCAGCGAGTGGGTTCAGTGGCCGTCGCAGGGGTGCTCTCTCCACAAAGCTGAGTGTCCCCCCGCCTCCCGGAGTGGGTGGAGACCACCAGACTCGTGCAAGTGAGTGTGCGAGTGCGTGTGCTGGTTGGGGGCAGGCGGGGGTGGGGAGAGCACTTTCAGAAAAGGAGATCCGTGAAAACGCAGGAAGGGAAAGAGAAAATAAAATGGCAAGCGGGCTGCCAAGATGGAGATGGAATTTGTTTTCCCCGGCGCGGCCCCTCTGGACAGTCCCCCGCCCCAGCCAGCTTTTGTCCTTCAGAGCCGCGAGAGCCCACGCTTTAATGCCTGCAGGTTGACCATGCATTGTTATTATACAGTCTTCATGTTCACATCATGTGTCATCTGACCAAAGGAGAGTCTACAAAGTGAAAGGCTCATGCAAAATTTATGCTTATATGGCTGTTTCAGTCAGTGGAAAAATCAATACTGCAGGCTTGATGCACAGAAATGACTGAGTGCTCTCTGACTGACACTAAAAGCACCGGGAGATTGAGAGCTGCATTTTCTGTTCAAGGAATCGAGTGTATTAGAGCTCTTCTAATAGTCTGCTCACCTTATATTAGCCTTTCCTTGGGATTATTTTTTGATAACAATTATGATTGTGGGGTTTAAGGCAATTACACTATTACAAAGAAAAAGCTGCTTTTTATGTCCTGTAAAGCTGTCATATATTTCATACTGCAACTGCCTTCCAATTATTTTGCTACAATGCACTTTGGAAGCAAAATGTCCTAACGGATATATATTAGTCCTTTATGTTTTATAAATAAAAATCAAAGCTGTAATGTAATCCTTCAAAAGGAGCTTCTCAGTTTCCCCAGACATGATTTTAGAGAGAGCAGGAACCGAGTGGGTGCCGTATGTTTTGAAGGAGACACATTAGAGTGTATGTGGTTCCTGGGGAAGACGCACATTCCAGGGACACCGCAGAAGATAAAGAGAGAGACCCCATCTGGACCCGGGTGGAAAATGCTAATAGCTCTGTTAAGGGTAGGTTCCGGGGAGGGGAGCGCTTATAAGTTAGAATTTAATGATGAAGTAAAAAAACCATCCTTGAATTTAATTCAGTCAGAAAGGAACTCAAAGCCATGGGACAGAATATTCAGGAGTTGGCAACAACACGGATGAGATTTTTCTCTTATTTTCCAAGCCCTTTCACGGTGAAGATTTGACAGCAATACAGGGTCCCCTATGTCCGAGGGTTGGGCAGGGGGAGTACAGAGACAGGCACACAGGGAACCAGGTAGGAAAATCATGGACCACAATGAGTCATCATAATGGGGATCTGGAAGTTAAAACGTGGCAGGAGAGAGCTCCTTGTTGGTGAGCCATGAAAAACCGTGCTTATGTATTCATGTCCCAGGGAGGGTGGGAAAGGCTATCATTTCCAGTCCCGAAAACCCTCCAGCAAGCTAGGCAGTCAGCTCAAGGGGGACAGGAGAGCCCCCTGTATGGTGACTGATGAAACTTGCCTGTCTCTTTCACTATATGACCCATGATTCCTCTGCAGCCACCCAAGGCAAGTGAGTTCAGCCTCCAAGTGAATGTTAGGTATGAAGGTTGTTTTATGTCTGTGTTCCAAAAAATAAACAACAGTGTTGCTGGAAATAGCTGGAAGCACACTAGTTATTCTGATGATAAGGGTGCAACATAGAAGATGCATTCCACAAAACTGATCCACCAAAGAATTTTATCCACACGCGCATGGAGGAGGGCCTTTGGGGCTTAAACACTCAGTGTGCAAAGGATTTCCATGATCCCTGGGATACCATGTTGCAGTAGAGAGGCACAGACATCTGGCCGGCCTGGGAGCATCCTCTCGCCGGAGTTCTGTAATTGGCCAAGGACAGGAAAGCCAAGAGAAGCAGCATGGATGATCTTTCATCTTGTGTGCATTCCTAAACACATGTCACCATTTTGAAATATGTTTCTATTAGCTCCCTGGTAAGGACTGTTTCCTCAGGACTGTTCCATTTTTAATTGGAAGGTCCCATTTCCTTTTGCTGATGCTTAGTCCCAAAGTGAGCTCATCGGCCAGAGCTACTATTTCATCCCATATCCTGTTAAACATCTTGCTGGCACTTGAAATGTCAACAGCATCTTAGTAAGTCAATATGGCCACTTCCCCCAGAGCAGTAATGTCACTGTGCCTTTTGTCCTGGGAAATAGCACACTTACTGTGAGATCTGTCAGAATCAACACACCACATCTTCCCTTCACTTTTTAGTATATTCTGAGGCTTCCACCTGTGACACATGCTAAGGGATTTTATGTAGTTTATAATCTCTTAGGAAAATGATCCATCTCAGATTTTGAGGAAATATCTAACCTCTACCTGAAAATAGCAGTGGAAAATAAAAATATCTAGGGATGCCCAGAAAATCACAGAGGACTTCCACACTCTGATAGGGAAACCACCTACTAGATGCCCTGGAACATTGTGTCAGAAGTGACCTTTAACCTGAAAGTCTGGAACTTCTTGATTTTGGTTGAAGCCAATGGTAGCCAAGGGAAGTGGGTGGTTTCTGAAATTCCATCACAGTCTCTTCTGGGAATGAGGCTGGTCATTAAGTAGATGTTGATGAGTATGTTCACTGGTATGTCAGTGAACAGACCAATGTGTCCATGACCACGTAAAAGGAGACGGGGCACTGGACTTGAGGTCAGATAGCCTCATTCTAGATCCTTCTCTGTCCTTTATTAGCTGTGTGACACTAAGCAAACATCAGCTTCTGCGAGCCTCCATTTCCCCATCTGTATAGAAGAAATAATAACCCCTGTCCAACAATGGCCTGCTGAAGGGGTGCCTGACACACTGTGTCAGTGAAGAAATGTTTGTTCTTTAACTCGTTCCCTAATCAGAGTGACTCCTGGCTATAAATAAATAAATAAATAAAGCCATCCTGGATCTGAGGTGAGCTGGAGTGTCTCAAAACTGAGCAGAAAGACCATTTTCAATCTCTCTCTCTTTGGCTAGAAACATCCATGGAACAAATGGCTACAGGAAAACTGAGTGAAAAAGACTGTCTGATTTTCGAGATTCCCTGGGTCTCCGCTTGTTACCACCATCACTACTGGCAACAACACTACTGATGATGATGATGATGGTAGCTGATATTTATTAAACCTTTTATAAAAACTAGCCTTTCTTAGAGAATCATCTCATCAGTTCCATCAGATAAATAAGTGATTATTGTCATCCTAATTTTATGTGAAGGAACTAAGGGTCAGGTAGGTTAAGTGACTTACCCAAGGTCAAATAAGACCCAATACTAGCCAGTCTGGCTTAACCACTCTATCACACCGCCTTCCAAGATTGTTCCTTACTTGTCACTTTCAGGAGGTGGTAAGCCTGAATTGTTTTCATCTAAATTACATGCCCCTTTTTCTCTACCCTGACAGTGTTCTCCCTCTTCATACTACCAATAGGTACTATGCTGACCATTCACTTCTTTGGTTAAATGACTGCTCTTTAGTAGAATGTCCCTGGGCACCCATCCTGTATTATAGTCCCAGTGCTTACCTCATGCCTGGGACATAGAAGGGACTCAGTATGTATTCCCTGATGGAAGGAAAACATGATTTCATTGATTGTGTTTCTAAAGGTTGACCAACAGCCATCCAATGAGACAATTTTTTAAGGCTGGTGATATCAAGTGGCAAAAAAGGCCTTGGATTCAGTCTCAAGCATGTCAAAATCTTGTTTCTTTCTCTCTCAGCAGTTACCCCAAGACTCAGGGATATGCAGTTTCGCGGGGAAAGGAAAGAAGCTGAAACATATATCATATTGAAGCTCCTCCTCTATATCCCCACTTCTTATCTCCAAATGCCATCTTTGTCCCTTTCACTGTGTTGGTAGAAAAGGGTTGGAAATGGTGGTGAAGGGAGCGACAAAAACCTTCAGACAAGCTTGGTCAAATCATTTGGTCCTTTTCCTGGTTTTTAAGAATTCTTTCCCCATGAGTGCCCTCTACTGAAAATCTAGCTGGTGCCATGGGCAGTCCCTTATGTTACACTGGAGACAACTGAGGATTTTACTGAGGTTGACAATATGATTTTCTGAGAAAACTAAGCTCTTCCTTAGATAGAGGCTTGCATTCATGTTCAATCTGACTCAGCAGGTAGAGTTAGGAGACTGCCAGACGGTGGCAGGGACAACAGTTTCTTGCTAATAGGTTTAAAGAAGAGGTGAAAGATTGATCAAAAACCCAGTGATAAAGAAAAATTTTTCTTTCAGATTGGTAGATACTGTTCCTGAGGCATTATATTAGGCTCATGACTTCACTAATATTCTCCCAGTGTGTCTGAATTTAACAAGCAGAATTGGGAGACCCCGATGACTTGGTGCAGAAGTGGAAGGGCAGGTGATCACACATCATTTACACCTTTCAGAATTTAAAACTAGGGGCGCCTGAGTGGCTCAGTGGGTTAAAGCCTCTGCCTTGGGCTCGGGTCATGGTCCGGGGGTCCTGGGATCGAGCCTCACATTGGGCTCTCTGCTCAGCGGGGAGCCTGCTTCTCCTCTCTCTCTGCCTGCCTCTCTGCCTACTTGTGATCTCTGTCTGTTAAATAAAAAATATATTAAAAAATTAAAAAAAAAACAGAATTTAAAACTAGAGCAGAACTGGGCAATCCTCAGGAAACCTCTACAAGGGTCAAGTTTTATGAAGCTGTCTGCTTGTTATTGAATAAATTAATTTTGATATTATCTTCACCTCAAGATCTTAAAGGAGAGCCAGATATTTTTCCCCAAGCAAGCTTAACCTTTAAAGATATTTACTTCCATGATTTTAGAGATATTTATTTCCATTACTCATAGAACCAAGGTAGACTTTAGCTTTGCTGGGTAGTAATTTGCTCAACAAAATTCTACTTTCAGTAATTCATCATCTAAGCCCCGCACTATTTCTATGAAATACCTGCAAGGTTATAGAATTTGGACAACTTCAGGACCCCTTTCCCCCCCTCATGAGCTGCTGTGAAGTTCAGAGATTCCTAATATTTCTTTGGAAATATTAAAGGCTATTTGGAGTATTTGTGGCTGCTACCAACTTCTGGCTCATTAAAGCATTTTGGTAACCAAATTCTCCACAATGAAAGATCATTTCTGGATGAGGACAGCTGTAAAATAATACTGAGGAAGAAATGATGGTGATTTGGATCCTCTGAGCTGGAGATAATGATTCTGCTCATGGTAAGTATAAATAGGAATCATGACTTTAGACACCTGGCTTGGATTTGGGGTCTTCACATGACAGATCATCTTAGGTTATGATCTTTCCCATATTAACCCTACACAGTTCATCTGAAACATATGTGTGTATGTGTGTATACAGGATGAACAATTAGTGTTTATGGGATTCCTTGAGATTTCATAATATTAGAATTTTAGGAAAAAAGGACTAGGAGTAAGTCACTATGAGTAAGTCAATGACTATTCAAGGTTCATACACTAATGTAATTAAGCCTCACCACAACCCTAAGTATAAATATTCTTATGCTACATTATTGATGAAGACATTTGATCTCAGAGGAGGAAATTCATCGTGGCTTACAAGCAGTGAAGGAGGTAGTACCAAAACCTGGTTCTTGCCCCCAGATCAGATTTTCCACAGTTAATCAAATGTGTATGTGTGGGATTTTTCATAGTATGGACACATACTGAGGGGTAAGATGTTATTTTCTGTCTTCCTCTTAGAAGCAATTTTAAATATGACTCTGCCTCAGAAAGACATAGCACAAAGTTAAAGATTTCATTATAAAATCTCACCGCAAAATTGTTTTTCTTTTTTAAATATGAGGTTTTAGAGGGTTTCTGTTTTTCTACTTCACTGAGAAATATTACTTAGGAGAGGTTAAGTCAATTAATGGAAATTTATCAAATGTTGTTACCTTTTTGATTAAAAAATTTCCTTTCTCAATAAGCAGATCTTGTCTTAAGAGGTTGAAGACCACTGTTGTAAGTCTTGAATTGTCAATGGCCTGAAAACTTTCTGGTCCCCCAAATAGGCCTGACACTTCTATGCAACCTCTTATGCCTTCACTCTCCACAGAGGAATCTTTGCTAGAGCACAGTATCTGACACCTGTTTCAAAGGAGTTTTCCAAGTTTAAAAAAAAAAAAAAGAACAAATTCTCAATTTCCTGACTGACCGAGAGACAAATCAAATAGATTCCAGGGACTTCATTTCTGGGGATTAATGTACTATCCTGACAAAGCTGGGCTTTTCACACTCTTACGATATACAATCTCTGAAAATATATCCATTTTGATCTAGTAGCACAAATTGCCCAGGTCCATAGACTAAATTACTGATACTATAATTAGCACCTCTTATCTCTTCTCAGGGAACTCAGCAAAATAACTCCCCTATAGCTTGGCCAAGAAATGAGAAAGAATAAAAGGGCTTTTTGTTGTGTTTTTTTGTTTGTTTTCCCTTATCCTTCTGGCTCCGTACAAGTGGTTTCAAAGGTGGGTGCTGCCATGCCCTTGAAGGGAATAAGTGCTCCAAGCAGTGATGCTGGACATCCATGAAAACATGGACTGGAGAGAGGGAGGAAACCGCTCTAATATGCACTGGCTAAGTGAGGAAGGAATGAAGAGGTGTGTCTCCTTTCTGTCAGCAAAAGAACAAATCTGGGCCAGAATCACTAAAAATTGATAAAGAATCCTATAGTCTGCCAAGTTTGGGGGCCACTGATCTTAATCCAGTTAGATAAAGAAGAAAGAACATCATCACTATTATTGTCCAAACAGTATGGTGTATGTGTTGTACATTATCGAGAAGAGTTACATTAAATGTCTTTGTTGGGCCAGTTTTGATTCTCAGTAGGGATGACTGATGATTTCCCATCATTTATTAATTTGGTTAATTCACCAACTATGAATGGAGGTGCTTCTAGGAGGGCAGTATTGTGTGGCAGGCAGAGACTGATTACAAGCATTCAAATCCCCCAGCAGCCACTTACTAGCTATATGACCCTAAGTGAGTGGTTTTGCTCTCCATACCTCAGTTTCCCCAGATATAAAACAGGGGAGAGAACTAGAACCCCACAGTGTGATGTGAAGACCTGTAAAGGGTATATGTGTGCCTACATGTGTCTTGGGCATCATCAAATGGTAGAACTCATTGTTTTCTAGGCAGGCACAGTGCAAGGTGTTTTTATGTTGGATGTCTGCATGTTAGGACAAATATACCACCTAGAGATATTCTGCCCAACTCATCACCTCCAACCCAGCTTGTGCAGTAGCCCCTATCTGATCTCTGCCTCAGCGTCATTCTTGTTCCAGACCCAGATTCATCTTTCTTAAGTTCTGCTTTTACCATGTCATGATACAAAAAGAAAAAAATAAAATAAAACCTTTCTCATTAAACACTTTACCAAAGAAAATAAATGGAAAGCAAAGAAGACATGAAAATATGCTCAATATTCTTAGTCTTTAAAGAAATGAAAATTAAGGTCACAGTGAGAGCCCACTAGACAACTGTTAATGGACTAAACTGAAAAAAAAAAAAGAAAGAAAGAAAAAAAAAGAATAAATCGAAATTGACTAAACCCAAATGCTGAAAGGATGTGGAGTGACTGGTCCCTCAGATATTGCTGATGGGATTACAAAATGATAAATTAAAAAGGAGCCTAATTTTAAAAAATTAAAAATAAATATTTTTAATAAATTTTAATAAATAAATAAATTTTTAATAAAAAAATAAAAGGATAAAATGGTAAAGCCATTTTAGAAGATAATTTAGCAGTTTCTTATATAGTGAAATAAATACTTGCCATACGACCCAGTGGTCTCATTCCTAAATATTTACCAGAGAGAAATAAACACTTATGTTCATAGAAAAACTTGTATGCACATGTTTGTAGTGGTTTTATTTATAATTGCTAGGAAATGAGAAACCGTCCAAATACCTTTCAAATGGGTACACAAACTGTGGTATATCCATATAATAAAATCCCACTCGAATCAAATGAACTACTGCTACACACAGCATGGGTGAATCGCCGATGTATGTACTAAGTGAAAGGAGCCACACTCAGAAGACCACATATGACATTCAGGAAATGTCAAAACTGTTGGGACAGAAAACAGAGCAGTAGCTAGCAGGAGCTGGGGGCCAAAGGGGAGTTAAATGCAAACGGACAAGAAAGTTTTGGAAACTATTCTCTACCTTGATTATGATAGCAGTTACACCGCCTAGATGCATTTGTCAAAACTCATGGAATATATACTAGAAAGGGTGAATTTTACTTTATGTAAAGTATAGCTCAATAAAAGGAGATGTGATATATATATACAATGGAATACTAGGCAGCCATCAAATGACGTGGATGGAACTAGAGGGTATTATGCTAAATGAAATAAGTCAATCAGAGAAAAACAATGATCATACGATCTCGATGATATGAGAAATTTGAGAGGCAGGTGGAGGATCGCGGGGGAAGGGAGGGAAAAATGAAACAAGATGGGACCGGGGAGGGAGACAAACCATAAGCGACACTTAATCTCAGGAAACAAACTGAGGGTGCCTGGAGTAGTGGGGGAGGGATGGGGTGGCTGGGTGATGGACACTGGGGAGGGTAGGTGCTATGGTGAGTGCTGTGGAATGTGTAAGACTGATGATTCACAGACCTGTAGCCCTGAAGCAAATAATATACATTATATGTTAATAAGAAAATAACTTGACAAAAACCACAGTTCTTTCCATTACCAATAGAATAAAAGCTATTCCAATGAGTTGAGCATTAAAATATGCTCTTCCAGACTGATCCTTAATTATTGTCCCCCACTGAGTCTTCTCTCTTCAGTCTGTCCTCCTTGTCATAATACTTGTTTTATGTGTTTTCTACTGCCTTATGTTGGATCAAATGGTCCTGACAAATAAAATAACCTCACCAGCCCTTGAGCCATACCAAACCATCCAAATTCAGGCCATATGCTATTATCTCAGTGGTCTCTTCCTGCTCACACCAATCCCCAGTGACATCTTCAGAAAATTCCTTTGGCATTTATTCTTTGGATCACTCACTTGGCTGTTGTGTTTTTTTGTTTTGTTTTGTTTTAATCTTGATGCCATTGGTTTCCCCTTTTGTTAATTTATTAACTTATTTATAGATCAGATATTGATTAAACAGATACTTAATACAGGTGTGATCGCTATTGGTTGATCACTATGATCAACATATTCCTATGTAAGCCTATTCCTTTGCTTCCTTCTGTGTAAGACAATCCTGATTTTGTTTCGGGAAGATAACCATCCCTTTTAATTATCTAGGACTGCAGGGATCCCAGACCTTCTGCCAGTGATAGATTAAGGGTGGGCATGTGACCCAATTTTGGTCAATAAGAAATGAGACAAAGTCGGCTGGAATCTTCTGGAAAAGGTGACACCTGGAAACTGCTACAACTATTCTGCAACAACACGTGAGTCAGCTGCGAGAAAGCTAATATATCAAAGACAGTGGGGCACAACGTGGAAGAACACTGGGTCTTTGGTGAGCCTCTTGAACCCTGAATGAGCCAATATGGATGTTGTCTACCTCTTTAATTCTTTTTTTAAAAAATATTTTATTTATTATTTATTTGACAGACAGAGATCACAAGTAGGCAGAGAGGCAGGCAGAGAGAGGAGGAAGCAGGCTCCCTGCCGAGCAGAGAGCCCGATGCGGGGCTCGATCCCAGGACCCTGGGATCATGACCTGAGCCGAAGGCAGAGGCTTTAACCCACTGAGCCACCCAGACACCCCTAATTCTTATTGCATGTAATTTTCCATATGCCTAGAAGTATCTTACTGGTTATTTACAAGAGCCATGGAAGAACATAAACTTCCTTAGTTTCTATTCATCAAAGAAACAAGCATGAAAATTACTGCTCATTCATTTATTCAGCAATAATTTTGAGCACTTACTTTGTGCCAAGCCCTGTTTTAGATACTGGGGATACCACAGTAAACCAAACAAAGTCCTGTTTTCAAATAACTGTTTTGTAAGCTTCCTCCCACCTGTAGATACTTAAGTCTTATTCTTATGTCATATGTAGGATTTTGAAGTGATTGGTAAGAACTGGTCTCTGGCCTTCTGAAATTGAGACTATCAGAAATTCACAGAACTGGGAAAATGTGAGGAATTCATTTCTACAAGATCTACAAGATCCCTTTGACTCACAAACGAGGAAACTGAGGCACACAGAGTTTAAGTGGCTCGTCCAACACTGCCCAGAGAGTAGTGACAGAAGCCAGAGTGGGGTTTGTTCCCCAGAACCAAACACGCCCGTACCCTTTCCGCTAAAGCAGGGACCTCTTCTTTTCATTATTTCTAGGTACATTCGGAAAATCCTGGTGTGGGATCATTTCTGCAATTCGCTTCTCTGGTGAACTTTTCTTTCCCTTGTCCTAATTTGGGGGAATTTCCCTGCTCATTGCCCTAGCAAGCAGAGATGTCCAGGACCTTGGAGTCTTTTCACTGGAATGCTTCAAATACACACGGCACAGCAGGAACCCTAGAAATGGTGTGGTTTTAAAAAACTCAGGTGGAATCAGCACTAGATAAAACCCCTCACCTAGTCCTTCAGAGAAACCCTCCTGCCCTGTTCAAGGACACTTAGCAATTTCTGTCTTAGTGGAAGAAGTCGCCACTTTGAGACGCGGTTGAAAACAGCCTCTCTTAAGAGAGTCCCATTTCTGCAGTTTTCCTGGTGATAATTCAGGGCTTTGCCCCTCTATGAGCTTTCCACCTCTCTCCCATCAAAGCTGCTCCAAGGAAAGTTTACAGGTTATGGGCCCTGGAGTTTGGGATCATGATGGTTTTCACAGCTGGTATCAACTAGCTCTATGTAAACTAACAGTTACAAGCTTTCTTGGAATGGGAGCAGAGACCACAGTTAATAATAATATTAATCTTGTGTTGGCTGTTTGCATGGGACAGGCATTGTTCTAAGTGCTCCTTAGGCATTGCTTTATTTCATTCTTCTAAACTCTAGGAAGCAGGTATAAACCCACAATCCCTTATAAAAAAAACTCTGTGGCAGGTGTTTAAGAATTCAGAATGTTTTATAGTTTAAAAAGTTAATATGGAAAATATGTACTATACATCACCTAACAGCTGCTGTATGATCTAGGGCAGGATTCCATAGTCAAACACATCAATGTTTCTGTAACAAAACCTATTACTTTTCAAACTAAGCGAGATCGATAAGAACTCCAAATATCCCGATACTAGTTCAGCTCAGTTTTGCTGCCATGTGAATTATGAAAACACCTTTTGCTTTTCAGAGATGTCTGGGATTTTGGAATTGTAGATGAGGAAATTTAGGGCAATACAGCTATTTGACCATTTCGCAGTGGAGGAAATAAGAGGTTGCTCCAAGTCCCATGACTGGCCAGGAGGGGAGTCAGGATTTAAACCTTGGCAGCCTCCACTCAGAGCTCTGCTTTATCGTTCTCCTCTCTCCTGTCCCTTTAGTCTAATTGCATTCAGATACAACATACCAAGTACAGGAAGGGCACTGACTCTAAACATACAGCTCAACGAAGTCCTGCCCATGTCACTACCATCTTGAGTTAAGCCATCAAGGTATTTAGCAGAAGGTCTCCCTTGCACCTCTTTCCAGGGACTTTCATCTCCCCCACGACTCTGACTTGTATCTTCATGAATTAATTTTGCACATTCTAGAACTTTATGAAAAGTCAAGGAACTGAATGTGCTCCTTTACACCCAGCTACTTTTGCTGGCCCAATGTTTCTAGTTCATCCTTTTCATTGCTATATACTACGTTCCTATACCAATGTCTCATGATGTATTCATCCATTTCTTCCCCATGGACATTTGAGCCATTCCAGTCTGGAGCCAGAGTCTTAACTATCAGACCTTCTTGCCACCACCTGCCAACATCCAGAGCATCAACTAACCCTAGAGAATTTATTCTGTAAAGAGCCTTAATAGTAGATACTTTTGGTTTTGTGAGCCTTGTAAGCTTTATTACAACCCCTCATCTCTGAAAGATAGCCTTAAAGCAGCCACAGACAATCTGTAAACAAATAAGGGTGGTTATGTTTCAATAAAGCTTTATTTAGAAACACGGGTGATGGGTCAGCTGGCCCCGCCCTGCTCTGTCGTGGCTGATGTTGCTTCCTGGTTAAGGAAGCCAATCAAATAGGCACTAAATGGTACAGTACTACGTGCCAGGTGGACTCTGTCTTTGTACACATATTGTCTTGTTTCCTCTCCACAACAGCGCACTCAGGCAAATATCACCTCTGTGACCATTTTACAGATGCCCAAACTGAGTTTAAAGAGGCCAAAATACCTGCCCCAGTCTGCGGCTAGTGATTTGAAGGCGGTGCACTTCCCCCTGTGTTCAGGGCTCCTCAGCTGAAGCTCAGGGCCTCTGTATTATATGCAGACCTCTATGTGTCCCCAGTGCATGCATTTTTCTGTGGAGAAGATCCATAGCTTTCATTAGCATCTCAAAGACTTTGCGATCCAAAGAGCAGGAAGAAACAAGACCTAGCAACAGTTTTGTTAACACAAGGAAGGGAGAAAACCAAATGGCTTGTTGCCTTCTATGTAGTCAAGGTGTTTTCTCAGGGGCCAGAAGTGATGTTCCATTTAAATTCTGCATCCTAATCTTATATTCCAGGAAGGGACTTTTTTTTTTAATAAAACAATAAGCGAGTTTTCATTTGAGAGACATCTCCCCTTTTATGTGAACACCTCCTGCCAGCCAGGCAGGCAGGGCTGAGCCATATTTACATGTAGATAAGGGAACTCAGGCTGAAACCCACTGAAGGACTGTGGTCCTATATAAATAAGAACACCGGGGCCTCTGTCTATATTTATATCTTTAAATAAGTGCCTGTAACCATCATCTGTCTGCCCAGGTTCCATTCAGCCAAGCTCGTTCTTAGACTAAAGAACAGGGAGATAAGCAACTGTGTAATTGTGAGCTGTATTTCACGGCCACAGTTCCTTCCAGAAAGGCCTTAATTAGTCTAAGCCGTGTTTAATGTAAATCAAGTTTCACTTTCAAAATTTCAAGGGCCCCATTCTGACAGAACGTAGATTTTTTTATGCTCCGCATAAAACACGGGTGCTAGTAAAACACGGTAATGACAGGCGGGGAAGGGCAGGAATCAATACATGAAAAGTCACTGAAATTAGGTAGGCCTGACCTCCTGGAGCTGCCTTGGAAAATCACCCTTTTTAAAAAAAGACTATCGGAGGGAGATGCTCGAGCTGTGTTCTTCTTGCTCTCCCTTCACAGAGCCCACAGAAACCCCAGATCATAGTGTCTCTCTCCAGCTTAATTCAAACTTCTCAACATGTTGGTTCTGACTCATGGCAGTACTCCCTTAAAGGAAAAACGTGGTAACCCTTCCCCTGGTGAGAAGGGTGGTGCCCCAGAACCCTTCAAGCACTGTGGAGATTCCCCATAGTCCTGATTTATTTCACAATGTAATTCAAGTACTGAAAATAGCATTTTATATCTTCCAATTCTCTTATAGACCAAATCACAAAAGCCAGATCCTTTCTATGAGTGTTTGATAGCATGTGGTTAGCAGGGTTATAAAAAAAAATAATAAAGGGTACTTACAAATTTAGTATAACTATGATTAATTTTTATTAAGAGGATACATTTATACATCATAAACCGACAATTTATTTGAAGACCTTTTTTTTTCCCCCTTGTGAGTTAGGTACTTCCACTCGGTGCCGAATGCAGAATTGTATATGAGATATTTGAGTGTCTAAAACGATGTATGATAAATGAAGTAGCATGCTACTTATACGCTTATCATGTTCTCTGACTAGCAACAGGTTCAGCAAAGGGCACAGCCAGTAAATGAAATTTTCCACCAGGACAATATATCATCACAAGAAATAGATGCGCTGGAAACTTACAAGCTTGCTCAAGATGCGGACAAGGTGTGAAATGGTAAAAAATGAAAAGCAGAAACATCGTACAGTAAATTTCAAATTCAGCTGCATATTGGTTGCAGATGATGCTTTAATTGTTTCAAACCACAGGAATGAGCGAAAAATGCAAACACCATCTGAAGGCAGAAATAAGTTTCCACTATTACTGAATTTATAAATTATTTTAATCATAGGCACCACTGAAGCAGAGAAAAGTAAGGGGCATGGAAATGTATATGACTGTCACGGTATTAATTTGAGGGGGAGAGAGAGACACTTGAGTTATATTTGAGGAGGCTTCGCTGTGTTTAACCTTGAGCGAATCCCTTAGTCTTTCTGTACCTCAATTTCTTCACTTGCTAAACAGAAGGTGGGGACAAATAATTTCTAAAGTCTCTCCCATTTAACAAAAGCTTGGTGGTTCTCTGATGCTGATCTGTGAGCACTCAAAAGGAAATGGTCAGTACACTTTTTGTTTTTTTAACATATGTCATATTAATAGTTTCTTGGGAGAATATTGTAACTGCATTTGCCCATGTAAAAGATCAATTGAAGGAAGTTCCAGAAAATGCAGAAGCTCCTGTCCAGTATTTCATTTCAATAGTGATCATATCTCAGGAGTTAATTCCCTCTACTGGCTCCCAAGTCTTCAAATGATGCTCTTATTGGGAAACAAACAAACAAACAAGCACAAACAAAAAAACAACAAAAAAACCATACAGGTGATCCAAGAGGTACAGGCTCATCTTCCCTCACATAAGGGTGGGCTGCATCAGGGAACACCAAGGTCCTCTGTTGACAGGCACCATGCATACAATTTCCCTTTGCTAGCTACTTCAGGTGACAGTGCACAGTGACAGTTTGCAAGGGTGAATTACCCGCAGCATAGTGTCAATAGGTATAAATTACAATAGACCCAGGTGACAGCTATTCTAAGAAAGGGCTCCCTCTATGTTAAAAAGCTCAGTGGAGACAATGCAAGGGGAATAAAGGGCTAAAACTAATCTGATCTAGACTGAGGCCTTGTCAACACCAAAGACCTCCATGAGGAGACAGGCTGAGACTTTGACTCCTGGGGGAGAAAACCCAGAGAACTGGAAGGAGAAAGGACAGTGTGGCAGAATGGTTAAGGCAGGGAGTCTTTGGTGTGTGTGTGTGTGTGTGTGTGTGTGTGTGTGTGTATGTTTAAGTAACCTCTGTGCCCAACATAGAGCTCAAACTCATGACCCTGAGATCAAGGGTGGCATGCTCTCTCGACCAAGCCAGCCAGGTGCCAGAAGACCTTGGTTTTGAATCCCAATGCCAGAAGACCTTGGTTTTGAATCCCAATGCCACCACTTACTGTGTGACCTTGAACAACTGAGATGACAATAACTACCTAGCAAATCATGATGTGTAAAAATGAGATAATAGATGGAAAGTCGTGCACACAGGACTGGATACTTGGGAGCTATTTTTATTACCAATCTACCTAGATACATCTATTACACTGCTTTTGTTGCTACCTTTCTCTTTTATAAAAATGAGTGGCTATAGATCTGGGTCAGATAAAGGTAGGCTGCCAGGAGAGGTGAGCATGCAAGCAGTAGGTATGTATACAGCGAGGAAAGGGAAAGGTGGTATAATATTAATTAGGAAGGTAAGGGTAGCAATCATAGAATGTGAGAGGTTGAACCAGAATCACCACCTTGGAGGTATAGAGTATAACACCAAAAAGACAGCAGAGTAGGGATCTACAAGGCATCAGAAATGCAGGAACTAAAAAAAGGAAGAGATATGTTTTTGTTGGATTAGCATGAAAGCACAGGTTTCTGAACACAGCAAAAAAGCCAAGCCCAGGGAGTAATGCGCAAGATAGCTCATATTCACTTAGTAGTCTGGCAAAAAAAAAAAAAAAAAAAGTTATTTTGTTGGTGGATGCCTTATCTGGATAGTTTTACCTCTGGAAAAAAATGCTATGTATAATAGGAATAGATGGGAACAATGGCATTAATGATGCATGGAAAATGCAATGTGTTGGCAAGAAAATTGACATTAGTAGAGAACAAATTTCTTGATAAGTCTCAATTAAGTAGTAGTTTTGCTCATGCAAAAAAGCAGTGAGTGTATTGCAACCAAAGACGCTTTTGCGTCGAGAGAGAGGTTGTGTGTGAGGCAGCCAATAGACAAGCAAGAACACAAAGAAAAGAGAGTTTCCAAAGCATCACACTGTGATCTCATTCCTTTGCTGTTGGCTTCCTTCCCGGAGATGAACACACAGCAACACTGCTGTATTTTGTGCTCACCTGAAAATATCACTAAGTCCAATAACTGATGGAAATGAATCTTATACACATCAAAACTCATTGAGGCAAAGGCTTTGGAGGCTGTGGGCTATAGGATTGCACAAGAGCAGGGGGCGCCATTTGCATTGTGTTCTATGGGATGAGGGACCTTCATTGGAACACAGTGAGCACGGTGCTCGCTGATGAGAGGCCCACAGAATATTTCAACTCAGACTCTTTTCTCCCTCAATAATCTAATTTTAATCATGAGGAATCCTGAGAATACCATCCTATTTGATATTTGAGTGAACCAATTTCTTCATTAAAAGTGAGGCATGCGTTTTGCCCAACAGAAATTGCAATATCCTTGGATATTGTAATTGTACAATCCAATTGTAATTGTTGGGCTCCTATGGTGCTGTATGCTTAGCATACCCTAAAGATGAAGTTTCCATAAAATTTATACCCAGACAGGCAGGACAGGAGGCCCACATTATATGGGTAGTGGAACATTAAAGATTCAACGCTGCCTTTCTCTGTGCTGAATACCATTTAATGAAAAGTCTCCAAGGAAATATCCACATACCCTGATTTCACAACTGGAAGCATGGAAAACACAAGAGGGGGCAACTGACCAGATGGATTGATATAATTAAAGTTATTGGGTTTTACATTTTTTTTTTCAAGACCCAGCTATGCAGGAGAAAATGAGTCATCAAGAGGTTCAGTAATGTGACCACACTGGTTCATGTTCACAGAACCCTGGCCACCAGCATTAATAGTGTGATCACATGGAGGGAGTGCAGCAAGGAATAAAGAGCCCCAGGTCCTTAGCCTATAATCCAGTTCATCATCTAACCTCTGGACATGCTTTTGTCTCCATGAAGTCAGGGAGGGGCAAGAATCATCCTTGGGACAGACTCTACCTACAGCCCCCGAGAATGAGAAAAAATAGTGTGAGAAGCTTTGCAGTCACAGATTTCTAAAAAAGAAGTTTTACATTGTTGACAATATTGGTAACTCAACAAGGAAAAACGTTAATGATAATTTTGAGAAAAACCAAATTCTAATTGAGATTGGTTACTGCTTAGTATGAATACATTTTGGGCAACAGATGAGACCACCATTTCTTTAGTTCTCATTTGTTTCCATACTATGTATGTATGTATATATATATATATATATATATTTTTTTTTTTTTTTTGAGAGAGAGAGAACATGCGCATGCATGTGCACGTGCCCATGAGTTTTAGGAGGGGGGGACAGAGGGAGAGGGAGAGAGAGAATCTTTTTTTATTTTTTAAGATTTTATTTATTTATTTGACAGACAGAGATCACAAGTAGGCACAGAGGCAGGCAAAGAGAGAGAGGGGAGAAGCAGGCTCCCTGCCAAGCAGAAAGCCTGATGTGGGGCTCAATCCCAGGAACCTGGGATCATGACCTGAGCTGAAGGCAGAGGCTTTAACTCACTGAGCCACCCAGGTCCTGGGAGAGAGAGAATCTTAAGCAGGCCCCACACTCAGCAAGGAGCCCAATGCAGGGCTTGGTCTCACAACCCTGGGATCATGACGTGAGCCGAAATCAAGAGCTGGAGACTTAACCAACTGAGCCACCCAGGTGCCCTCATCTCCATATTCTATTAAATTATTTTGTAAATTGCCTGTTTGTCTACTTTCCTGCTAAACTATGAGCTCTGTCTTATTTGTGTTAGAATATCACAACAGCAAGAATTGGGGGAGGTGCTGGGTAACTGGAGCACAGCATGGGGTAGTTAGTTAATAAAATGTCTGATGCAGGGCACCTGGGTGGCTCAGTGGGTTAAAGCCTCTGCCTTCAGCTCAGGTCATGATCTCAGGGTCCTGGGATCGAGTCCCCCATTGAGCTCTCTGCTTGGCAGGGAGCCTGCTTCCTCCTCTCTCTCTGCCTGCCTCTCTGCCTACTTGTGATCTCTGTCTGTCAAATAAATAAATAAAATCTTTAAAAAAATGTCTGATGCATAAATGAATAAATGAATCAATAGCACATCATTTGTAAGAAAATACCTTAAATGTAAGATACAACGTGATCCACAATAAACTAGACTAGTGTTGTCAATGATCTTCAAAGCTTAAAGACCAAAAAATTGTCCCCCAAAGAATGAAAATATTTACAAGAGTCAAGAAATTTTGTTGGTGTTCCTGAGAGAGCACAAAACTTCATTTCATGGGCGAGTCCTTAGATTAATGCCATGGAAATTGAGGCCACAGTAGAAGATTCCTCCCTTTTTAGCACAGAACTTCATTCTAGGAAAATGG
>ML103766.1:39634-71106 GCA_003697995.1 Taxidea taxus jeffersonii | reverse complement strand
ATGAACTATGCCTACTTCTGATTTTAGCATGTGATGGCAATATAAATGATTGCTACTGCAATAGTATTTGCTTGATACGTTGAGTTCAGTGAAATCATTGGTAGCAAGAAGTGAAAGGAACCTACCAACAAATTCAGTATGGGTTTATTGTGTTTCGATCTTAGAACTATAATAATAGAGTATTATTCAGATTCATTCAATAGGTATTGGAATACTTCCTATATGCTGGAGGAAGCTATGCATATTCTTATGAAATTGCATCTTTTCTATTTAGAGGAGTTCTCAACCTGGCAACCATGGTCATAGTCTTAGAGATTCTCTTCTTGGTTTCTCAATTTGGAAATGCAGAGTTTGTCTTCCTAGTTGATGGCCTCTACCGTTCATCAAGAGTCAGCATTTTTATTTAATTTGGAATAGGAACTAGTAAGTAGCACTTGGTTCTTCTAGTCTAGAAACCTTTTTTCTCTTCTCTCTCTGTTTTTCTCTGAAATCTTTGTAACCTATTTACCTGCATTTTTGTGCTTGGAAAGTGAAACAACTTGTAGGCATCTAGTTAACATCTGAGGAACATGTTAACAACAGTGTTTATTCATATGGTAATCATAAAATCATACATTTTTATCTGCTTCTAAAATTGTTGACTATTTACACACTCCAGGGCTATATTTGTATTGATTTATGAAATCATCATAATGAGAAAATTTCAATGATAGCTATATACTTTGACTTTTCTATACAGAAGAGGCACCAAGAAAATTACAGACGTCTTTTCCTATCTATTGCTTGAAAATAATTTGTACCTGTCTTGAAAACACTAATAATCATTTATTTGTGGCATAATGTAGTAGACATGTCCTGGGGTTTTGGGAACTGAAAAACATGGGTTCAAATTCCAGCTTATTTAATAGGTACTTGTATTAATCAGGGCACAACAATTGCTCCAAGAAACAATCCCAATTTCTTAATGGCTTTATGCAATAGAAGTTTTTTTCTCATCACATTAAGGCCCCTCAAGGGGCCTGGGGAGCTCTGCTCCACATAGTCATTCAGGATCCAGGCCATTCTGTAGGACCCCTGGAGTCTTCTATTGGATCCTTTGTCTCTGGCCAGCAGCTGAGGGAAGAGAGAACATGCAAGGGATTGCATGGGAGAGATTTTTAGGAGCCAGTCCTGAAAGCCAACTCACTTCACCCTTTCCCTTGGCCAGGACCAGTCACAGAGCCTTGCTTATGTGCAAGAGAGGATGGAAAATATGGTCCAGGAGGAAAAGGAAAGAGGTTTTGGTGGACACAGGACTAAATATCTCTTTTACACTGTTCCATCTCTCACAAGCCAAAATTTCATCATATATAAAAGGGTAAAATTCTATGCCTCTCAGAGAGTTTGAGGGTTCAATAAGATATTTGTAAAGCATGAAGTAAATGCCTGGCATATGGCAGGTGGTCAAAACATACTACTTCTTATCCTGGCTGTTTTCCAGGAATTTGACTCCATGGCTGATTGAAATTTCTTATGAGGCTAATCCCATTAAACTATGAAAGATACTGAAATAATTTTTCAATCAAACTAACCATATTAAGTCTCTTTTCTTATCTCAATTTCTAGCCAGAACACACTTTCACTTAGAGATTATAAATTCAATCACATTTCTTTACCTTTTGTCATTTTTCCCCCCTCTAACATTAATTCTCTAACTCAGGGCTTCTCAGTGTTAGCACAACTGATATTTGGGGCCAGAAAATTCTTCCTTGTGGGGGCTGTCCTGGGTAGTATAGGATGTTGAGCAACATCGCTGGTCCTTACCCTCCAGATGCCCCACCCTCGGTGGTAACAAAACTGGTTCCAGAAATTACCAAATGTCTCCTGCTAGGCGTTAGGGGATCTCTCTCAGTAAAGTACCATTGCTTTAATCCTTTGTTTAGCATCTTCTAACTCAATTAGCACACTGATCTATTGTGGGGAGGTTTGAATTCTCATTTTAAAATTCCAGCAATAATATTCATCAGACGTACACACAAGAGGCCACGTTAAGAATACTGACCGGTACTGACTGACATTCTTCCTTTGCTTATCTATTTTCAGAATGACAAAAATGATTTGAATCAGTTCTGATACTATTGTGGGACCCCTAAGAATTTCCTCCCTTTCTGGATTGACTTACAAATTCTTCCATTGCTGTGTAAGAAGAAATGCTGTATTAAGAGGCATGAGGCTGCTCCAATTAATCCATTCAATTGTTTTACTGAGCACCTACTGCTAGCTCAGCATCCTGGGATTATGCAATCCAACCACACCATCCTGAATTTTTTATAGAGTTTGTGGGAGCCATTTTAAATCTTCCAAACCAATGGTAGGTAAAGACTTTCCAAGTCAATGTAGCATTTCAGTAGAAGGAGAAAGGGAAGAGAAGCCAGAGACTTCAAGTTCAGACTACTTCCTAGTTGTATTGTTGTGGGGAAATCCCGGAAGCACATCTGCTCCTCCATTAACTACTGTGCACAGTGAGGAGAATAATGTCCACTCACAGAGAATCTGTGGGAGGGAAGCGAGATGAGTTTTGAGAACACTCAGCATTTAATGTAGGCTCAATAAATGTGAATGAGATCTGAATCGGAACACCACCATTAACATCCTCACAATATTTTCATTAGCTTCCCCCTTCCCTCACCATGTCCAGGATCACACAGCTTGTTTAGGGCAAAGATTTCAGGGTAAATAGAGACACCTATGGCTCTTTTTTTTTTTTTTTTGTCAGAGAGAGAGAGAGAGAGGGTGAGCACAGGCAGACAGAGTGGTAGGCAGAGGCAGAGGGAGAAGCAGGCTCCCTGCCGAGCAAGGAGCCCGATGTGGGACTCGATCCCAGGACGCTGGGATCATGACCTGAGCCAAAGGCAGCTGCTTAACCAACTGAGCCACCCAGGCGTCCCGACACCTATGGCTCTTAGAAAACACCCACCTGCTTCCCTAACATATATACTTGGAAAGTGTAGATGTGGATGACATCTTTTGTGTAATAATATTTGGATTATTGTGGAGAAAATTTTGATCAGCAGTGGATCTTCAGACATCTTACAGGTATCAGTTTGCACAATGAGTAAATCAATAAATCAATGAAGATAGCAGATCCTCAATACCTAATACCTCCTTAGTGAAGTCAATCGGGTCACATACAGGATGAGGCTATAAGGTGAATATATATTTTTTTTATCCCTTCCAAAATAATGCCCAAACCCAGCTGACTGATGCCCAACTTGTGATTTTGCTTTCTTCTAAGTATTTCTGGAAGCATTATTGGGAAAATATACCTCAAACGTGCAAGTTCATTGGAATCTTTTCCAAGAAGAGGTTTGGACCAGAAGAAGAAGCAGGCGTGGCCACCAGTCTGGACAATTGGGGGAGGGTGAGGAGAGCAGGAAAAAATCGAGCATCACTGAAGAGAGCAAAGGAAAATGGAGGGCCCGGAAACAAACTTGGCCTTGCTCACAGTTCTGCCTAGGCCCCAACCCTTCAGAAGAGGGTCTGTCTTCATTTCTTAAAGATGTTCTGAAGTCGGACTGCAGGGTCCCAAACAAAAGCTGTCCTGGTGTTCTGTCTCTCCAGCTCTTTACAGGAGCACAGGCACAGGCCGAGAGGGCCGCTGTCTCCCCACCAGAGCTTCCAACCCCCCAGAAGCAGCATACATTGAAGTCTCTCTTTCCCAAACAGGAACTGAGGGCAGAAATGGATCCCCTCATCCTACCCCGCGGCCACCACTCACCACTTTGTGGTCTGTGATAAGAGAGCTGTCTGATCACCAGGGATGTTCTTGTGGTCAGGAAAAGATGGGCGCCAGGAGGCCTTCCCCAGGGTCTGTTTACCTCACTGACACTTTGGGCAGAGCCCAGAGACACTCCCAGGTCCTTGATGGCAAACTCACGCATGCGCCCAGCAGCAAGGGTCCCGGGTTTAACAGCTATTAATTAGGGTAATGATTCCCAGGGCTGCAATTACAAACCCAAAGATCCACTTAGCATCTCCTCTTGAATCTCTTGTTTCTGTAATGCTGATGTCCCTAAAAGATTCATTTGCAACCACTTACTGATTGCATTTACCCAGTATATTGTTTCGGATGGACGGGCGGAAAGCCGATAGGGAATATTGACCTTGGCGGCATCCTGTGATTACTCGGGCTGCCCCAGCTATCATTAACCACCCCATTTTATTTTCTGAGTGCCACAAACACTGTGGTGACAGATCCGTGACCTTTCCCCTAGAAATGTTATGAAGCGAATGTGCTGTAGAAATGACAGGAGGGATGGATGTCAAATGGCTGTTTAAATGCTACGTCAGCAGCCACAGCCACGGTCTTGGGTTCTGACGTTAGAGGACATTTTGATGGGGGGTGGAGGGTGGGGTGTGCTCTGTTTGCTTTCCACTTGTAGGAAACAACTAAAAACCAAGCAAGAAGAATGGAAACCACAGGCCATCCTCTGCCTCCAAAAATAGATACTTCACCTAGTTCTCAGAAATAAGTCTGAAGTTTTTTAGTCTTTTATTTTAAACCAGAACAGAAATCTCAAATTAAGTCATTAAAAAAAATCCAAAGTGTATTTTGAGCATATGATTGAAAATTTAATTAATGCAGAAGTCTCTGAGAATCTGATGATGCATATTTAGGTCACATGTACACATCCACACACTGTGGGTCCCATAATGATTCCTGAACCATAAGAACTGCATGTAGAGGAAGAAGATGGAGCTGTGTCATTGGGTAAAGCGAGTGAATCCAGCTCCCCTCCTCTTGCCACACACTTAGAATAGAATAACCTCACAAAGAGTTTCTCTAGGACCTGTTCTTACAGACCATAGGCTGAATCCTGGCTGTGCATTTAGCTCCACTAGGGAGTTTTTAAAAGGTACCAATGTCAGCACTGACTCTGGACCCATTAAATCAGAACTCTGTGATGGGACCTAGACAGTGACATTTTCTACAAGGCTTCTGGGTGATTCTGATGGGCAGCCCTGCTTGAGACCCCCCCCCCCCCCCGCCCCCGTAGTGTGCAGGGATAGAAAGCTGCCACTCTGGTTGAAATGAAGATGGTCCTGCTGAATCTACTGAAATAACTAGCTATTTTCTTATTAGAGAAAAGAGTGAGGGAAAAATGAGAAACTTCACAAATAAGAAATATTGATGAAAATAATTTAAAAGAGGACAATTCAAACTGCCAATCCTAAAAGTAAGATTCCTTACATGCAGTGGATTTATTTAAATACAGCACAAGTAGGTATCAGTTTAGCCCAAGACCTTAATCTTTGAATTTGTAGAAGTCCACCTACATTCAGCTGTGGTTCCTGGAGCAGGAGATTAAAGGGAAAAAAATAAAAGAGATAGAATTTGGATTTTGAAATTCTAGGGTAAACAATTTCATGGCCTATGCTTTAGCAAAGGGTCAACATATTTAAATGATATCAAATGTTTAAGTTACAGTAGTCCAGAAATTATATGCTTTCAAAAAAGTTATGGCCATCTGTCAAATACAGTAAATGCAGGGAGAAAAAAAGAATAGCATATGGACTTACACCCACTAGGTATTCTCCCTTTTAAGATTTATATCCACTAATTAATACTGAAATCTGATGATGTTTCCTCCCCAATAGAAAAAGAAGAGTCTTCTTCGCCTCTTTGTACCAGAACATACTTCTCTGACAACAGAACAACAGGGATTGCTTTTACAAAACTGGAACAGAAAGAGAGGAAATGGACAATTTCTGAATGATTTATTTCTAGGAAGGTCAGAATTTCCCATTCTGCTAACAAGCTCTAGGTTTTGGTGAGGGGTTAACTGGAGTTTTGAATCCTCCCCCTCCCCCAGGCCAAATACCCAGTGTAGGGCACAAGCTTCACATTCAGTGTCCTTGGTTCTTTTGTGTACATCTTGGAGGTTCTTCCCTGGATGTGACCTAGACAATGCAGAACTAAGCGGAAGTTGCAAGACTGCTTGAAATGTGTGGTTAGATTGTATTTGTGAGCGTTTGATGTTCTTCTTTAATAACCTCAAGTAAAAGGCTGAATGCATTCAACAACAGTAGCTGAAAAAAGTGCAATGACTCATATTATAGGAAAATGGAGAAAAGGATACAGGACTCTCCACTGAACACAATCCTATATTGTAGGCAATCTGTGATAACACCCTTTTCATTTCAGTTCAGTCCCATAAAATTACCACTAACATTACAACTCATGCAGAACACAGATAAATGTAAAAATGTCACAGAATTCTTCCAGATGGGACTTTTAGTTCCACTAGATCACCATCTACTTTTTTACTTGTCTAATATTTCATTACAACCTTCCATAAGTTAATTTTCTTTCCACTGACCATGTAAATCACAAATCAATTTTCATTTAAAATGCCTGACTACAGATTGCTCCTGAAAGCTCAGAGCATATGCTTCAGTGAACTTCTCCAACATCCTTAATGTACATTAGAAAAATGTTGTGTTTTTAAAAGTCTTTTTTTTTTTTTTAAAGAACTAATTGTACATTAAAATCTGGCATGAGACCTGAGGCATCCTATTTTCCCCCTAAAATGCAGATGTATTTGTAGGGCATGAAATCACATGTGGCTAAATATTTGTCATGACAAAACTGACAAATATGGTAACATTTTACACCAGCAAAAAATACAGCACATTTGCTAAGGAACACACATGTATACACATATGTATTACATGCAGAAACATGTGGCTAGATAGTCTAGTTCTTAAAAATAAAACTATAGGGGCACCTGGGTGGGTCAGTCGGTTAAGTGTCTACCTTCGGCTCAGGTCATGATCTCAGGGTCCTGGGATCAAGTCTCGCATCCTGTGTCGGGCTCCCTGCTCAGTGGGCTGTCTGCTTGTCGATCTCCCTCTGCCTGCCCCTTCCCATGCTTGTGCTCTCTCTCTGTCTTGCTCACTCTCTCTCCAATAAATAAATAATAAAAATAAAATCTTAAAAAAATAAAATAAAATTACAGATCAAATTTTTTATAAAGTCTTTGTGTCTTTCCTACCTGCTAATTTCATAAATGTTTGGATGTGGAAATTTTACCTGGAAGGGAATGTGCTTTGGAATCTGGGTTTCTCATTAATGGAGAAGAAGGAGTTGAGACTCAGTGCACTGAGGTTTTCTCAGAAATATTCAGATCAAACAGGCCATTGTATACTTTTGTTTTGAGAATATAAAATATCTTGATTACAACAATAATGTGGGAGGAAGCTGGGCAGTTATGAACAAAAACATCATTATGAAACAAGCCTCTTTTCAAGTTTTAGCTCCTTAATTAAACGTTTACTACTTTAATGGTATTCTGAATTGAAGAGGTGTTTTGTTTTTTTTTACATTTGGTAATATTCCTAATTTCTCCTAAGAGCCTGTGGAAGTCAAAGTGCTTTAAATTATTGTTATTTTTTTAATTTAAATTCATAAATGGTATTTCTATGTGAAGACAGTATTGAAATATTTCAGGTGAAAAGTGCTCCGACTTCTCATTTTTAAAAATACAGTTGACAGATGATTGTAAATCGTCAAATTGTAAATCATCAAATTGTAAATCATCAAATAAGTAAATCACATGGTTCTATAATATTCCAGAACATTCAGGAGACAAGAACCAACATGGAAGGTTGTCCCAGATCTCAGTGAGAAGACTGCACTTCCAGACTCAGTCACATTTACCGAGGGATACCCAGAATTTCCGAAAAGCTGTGATGGTGGGTGGGCCTGTCCTCTTTCTGTACCATGTGAGTAAATATATGTACTCCGTGACAGAATCTAGGGACTGATCTGGGGACTGATAAGGTAAGCATGTATCTGTGGGTCTAAGATATGTGTGCTGGGACTCTTGCTAGCATTCTGCTCCAGCATCCTCATTTTCCTCCCCATGGAGGGGGTACTTTAGCTGAAGACACACCTGAGCACACACCTGGCCAGGAACGCTCGCTAGCTTGATGATTTCCATAGCTGCTTTCTATTTTTATTTCCTTTTCAATTGAAGAAATCCAATGGCATTAATGTTTTGAACTGCAAATATTCTCAGGGCAAGTCTCTGGGAGCTGGGAAAGCACTACCTAAGAAACACACAACTTTCTGACTGGAATTTGGCCAAAAAATTAATGCTGTTTTATGACCTACTCATTAATCTCCTGAAAAAGTGTGCAATACAGTTTCATGAGCACCAATGACTTTATGATTTTGAGGGGCTTTTGTACACCTACGCTTTTCTTTGAGGTTAGCTGTCTACCTTACCCTGTATTCTGTTCTCTGCCAGAGTAGAGGGCAGCCTGTGTAGATTATGAAAATGATAAACAGACCAAAACTTGGTGGTGAAGTGTAGCTCTGCTAAGCACAGTTCACACTTTTTTTTAAAAGATTTTTTATTTATTCATTTGAGAGAGAGAGAGAGAACAATCAGGGGTAGAGGAGGGGGAACAGACTCCCTGCTGAGGTGGGAGCCTGTTGTGGAACTCGATCCCAGGACCCAGAAACCACAACCTGAGCCAAAGGCAGATGCTTAACTATCTGAGCCACCCAGGTGCCCCAAATGTAGTTTACACTTGACAGACATTACCACCTATTGCACATGAAGAGGCACCAGAAATGTCTAAGAAATATATTAGGCATGTAAGATTAGACAGAAATGGTAAAGTGGGGGAACAAGTTTACTTCTTAAATAGAACTTGAAGCCTTCAGTGATAAAAATTTAGGATAGGATAAAACAAGAACTAGAGTATAGAATTTACTAGAAAAATAAACATCATCCTCTTAAGGATTTGAGAGTGGTTTCTACCCGACCGAAGCATGAACATGGTAGAAACATCTGTGGCATTCAAAAGAGAAAGTAAAGCAGTGCCCCGGCATGGGAGGAATTTTTACGATTCAGAAAGGTGCTTAGAGAGCTCTCCAAGGTAGGAAACATTTCAAGATGGAAAAATGCCACAAAGGAAAGGACAACTATTGTCTAGGCCCTGAATGTCTTCATAGGGTCCTTCCATTGGATTCCAGTAGTCAACATCCCAGTGAGTGAACGGCAGCTTGAAAATCTTCTTCAAGAAAAGTTTTCATTTTATCTATAGGTAAATACATTTTTTGTTTAGTGGACTCTTTAATTGTAAGGGAAGTCAATAGGAAAATAACATTTGCACTGGAGGGATTTCTTTCATGATGAACATTGCTAGTGTTAACCTGTATATGAGATACATTTATAGGTCTTGAAAATGGAAATCCAACTGCAATTATACCAATAACTGTACCTATAATAGTTACAATTTGCAGGCCATGAAGCAGAAATAAGGCAACTTCTAAAGTCTACATTCTCTCCTTAGGGTTATTTTCTCCCTAGGTTTTTAGGTTATTTGGAATATACCCAAATGTGATTAAGCAATATCAGGAGAAGTCAGTAGGTAATTAATTATTGCTTCAAAAAGGCTCTTTCAACAACAATGAGATACCACTTCATACCTGTTAGTAGAGCTACTATCAAAACAATACAAGAAAAAACCCCCGGATTTTAACAAGTATTGATAAGACATGAAAGATTGTGACCCTGTGCATTGTTGGTGGGAATGTGAAATGGTGCTATTGCTAAGAAAAATGGTATGGCGACTCCTCAGGCAGCTAAGCACAGAATTACCATATGATCTTGCAACTATACTTCTGGGTGTGTACCCCAAAGCACTAAGAGCAGGGACAAACAGATTATTTGTACACCCACATTCACGGTGGCATTATTCGCTGTAGTCAAAAGGTGAAAGCAGTCCCAAGTATCTACTGACAGATGAGTGAATAAACAAAATGTGGCATATACTTACAATGAAAATTTATCCAGTCTTAGAGAGGAAGGGAATTCTGACACGTGCTACAACATGGATGAATCTTGAAGACCTTATGCTAAGTGAAGTAAGTCAGTCACAAAAGGACAAATGCTGTATGATTCCACTTAATGAAATACTCAGAGCACTCAAATTCATAGAACCTGAAAATAGTAGGGTGGTTGCCAGGGCAGGGAGTAATGGACACAGAGTTTCAGCTACTAAAGATGAAAAAGTTCTAGAGATGATGATGATGATGATTGCATAATAATGTGAATGTGTGTAATGCCCCAAATAGTGTTTAAAGTATTAAATATTATGTCATGTATATTTTAACCATAGTTTTTAAAAAAAGCAAAAAAACCCACAAAAAACAAAAATGAGGAAGGAATATGGGATCTGGGAGTATTATAAAGACCACTTACAAATATTTGTAATATTTTAAAGAAGCAAACTGAAGCAAGAAGGGAAAAATGTTAGAATTTGATAGAACACTGCACATAGGTATTTACTATATTCCTCTGTTATGGCTTGAACATTTCAGAATAAAAACATTAAGAACTTTTAAAATGCAGGATTAATTCAGAATTAATTTCCACATTCTTAATAGATACAAAATTTATTAAATTAATAAATTAAAATTTATTTTAAAATCAATATCAGAATTTAGAAATATCCTAAAAATAAAAACTAAACTATGTTTTTCTGAAACCGATAAATTTCTTAACTTATTTGTGATCCCTGCTGGTTACTTATTTTTGAGACCAAAGCTTAGCTGAATAATCTTGGGCATCCACACAGAATTTGGTTTATTTAATAAGAACCACAGATATATCTATTATTCAAGAATATCCCAGAGGATTACAATATTAGTATTTGTAATGGTCTCGTGCTTTCTTTCTAAAAGTTTCCAATAATTCCACAAAGAGTATTTACAAATTTCTGAAAGTTCCAGAAAAAATTCAATTTAAGTCACTACCAAATTTAACTGAATGCTTGAAATGTTTAGGAATCATCCATCTGCTAAGGATTAGTTATCCAGACTTGACTTACTTACAGAAATTGACAAAAGGGAGAGGAAGAAACTTTTCATGGAAAAATATCTGACCTAACATAGACAACCTTTCTGTTTCCAGTATATGGAAATTATGCCTAAAATATGTCAAAAATTTAGATACACAAGCAGAAAGGGAAACCCTCACACTTCAGAAATCAAGAACAGCAAGACCACTAGCTGACACCTTGGTCCTCTGAGGCCAAACCATGAGTTAGGCCTGGCCAGCATGAGGCTGATGTTTGGCTACCAACAAAGGGACAGGATCTGGGCACTTGGGCCCATGTGAAAAGAGCTGTTTGAACTGAGCCCCTTCTAAAATTCCAAAACCTGAAAGGGCTGCCCCAACAGTGAAAAGAGATGAGATGGATCCCATTTACTAGTCCAGGGAATTAACAGAGATGTTTGTTTCTGTTAGTGGCCTCAAGTAGGGAAAACTCTGTGAGAATACTTCCTAATGTAGTTGAAATTTATGCTATGTATATGGTACAGATATCTCCAAGTAGAGAAATAAATCATTTACAAAACTTGTTGGGCATTTGGCACAAACAAATAAATATTTAGCAATATTTATGGCACCCCAAAGTTCAAAGGACTTTATAGAAAAACTATCTCTGTTTAAAGTGAGTTCAAAATAAAAAAATTTCTTACCACATATGGACATATTCCACTATGAATAAGAGAGAGACTGCTGTCTCTTTAATTAGCTCCTCAAGTACTTAAACTAAAAGACAGTCCGTAGATTATAAAATGAGTATATTTAAAGTGATTTTAAAAATCTAGAAAAAAAATCCCAGAAACCATAAAGGAAAAAAGATATAATTTCTGCTAGTGAAAAATACAGTCTTTAAAATGAAAAATTTAAAGTGAAACATAAGATTAAACATAACTACAGAGAGAATTAAAAAACCAGATGATTGATCTAAGGAAATTACAGGAAAAATGCAGTACAAAATATAATGGGAGAGAAAATATGAAAGGCTCAGAGACATGGAAGACAGCGGACATGTAACAGGAGTTCTGGGAGGAGAAAAGTGAAAGACTGGGGGAGAAGACGTAATGACTAAAATGTCAGGAATCCCAAATACCAAACAGGATAAATAAGAATAAATTCATACCAAGGTCTTTCACAATAAAATTGATGAATCCCAAAGACAAAGAGAAAAATCTTAACATCAGCCATGATTAAAAAAGGCATTTTCTCCGTGAATGAATGACAATTTAACTGACAATAAACTTACTATCAACAAAAAACAGAGGCCAGAAGATAATTTCTTCATCTGCTGAAAATATAAGTTATTAGCCTGTAATTCTAACTCCAGATAAACAATAGAAAATAAGGACAGAAAGAGTCTTTTAAGCAAATGAAACTCAGTTTATCATTCAAAAACCTCCTTTAAAAGAATCAGAAAGCTCTGAAAGGAAGTAATGGGATACAGGACATAATGAAGGGTAAAGAATTTTGCAAATGCAATGAAAGCTAAGAGATATTGTAAATACAACAGTGTGAAGAATAATGCTGGAGAGTTACAGTATAGAAGATGAGAGGAGGTGATCAAAAAGTTGCAATGTTATTTGGGAGGAAAGATGAAAATACTGATGCGACATCTTAAAACACATGTTCCAAATATATGGATAACAACAAAAAGAATAAAAATAGATGTTTAGTTTCTAATCCAGTAGGTGGAAAAAAAGAAAACTTAACACATCCACAAGAATGCAAGGATGGAGAAAAAGGGCAGAAGAAGCATGATGAATAAAAACACACAAAATAAGATGATTGAAATAATTCTAATAATTTCTATCTACATGTATCAACATACTACAAACCTCAAATGGAAAATGCAAAATATAAAAATATATCTAGAATGGGCTACCATTATGTAAAATTTTAATACACCCAAAATAATACTATATATTTATAGTAATTATACTATACTTATACTTTATAGTAAATGTATTATATACTTAATGTATATGTGTATATAATACATATATATATAACCATACATATTTAGTAAATTTATAAACACAAGGTAGTGGTTACTTCTAGGAGTGGGAATACTATGGAATGACTGGAGAAAGGCAGAAGAGGATTTCAGCATTATTTATGATGTTTCATTTTTTTAAGATAAAAGATTTCAGGCAAAGGTGGCAAAATGTTAATGGCTGTTAATTCTAGATCATTTTATTTTCTCTTTCTATATATATTTCCTCTATTTTTCAAAGTACAAAGTAAAATAATTTTTAAAAAGGAAAGAGAGCTTTAGATTCTGATCACTGGAAGTTGTTAATAAAAATTATATATATACAGTATCTCCTAATCAGTCCCTAAACTTCAGCAGAGAACCTCCAAAATTTATTCTAATTTTCATCACCAAAGCAGATCCTTTGTGATTTTTCTGCTTTAGAGTCCAAAATTTAAATGTATGCTAATTATTTTCACTTTTAATGAACATAACTTTTTTTTAAAGATTTTATTTATTTACTTGACAGACAGAGATTACAAGTAGGCAGAGAGGCAGGCAGAGAGAGAGGGGAAAGCAGGCTCCCTGCAGAGCAGAGAACACGATATGGGGTTCGATCCCAGGACCCTGAGATCATGACCTGAGCCGAAGGCAGAGGCTTTAACCCACTGAGCCACCCAGGTGCCCCAAATGAACATAACTTTTAATTAGTGCCCCATGTATATGGGATTTAGGGAGATCCTCCAGGGCAGGCCAATGCTGTCCAATAGAAATATAATGCAAGCCCCAAATGTGAAATGTGAATAATTTAAAATATTCTAGTATCCATATTTAAAAAAATAAAAAGGAACAGGTGAAATAAATTTTGACAACATATTATATCCAAATTTGACAACCTAATATATCCAAAACATCTTTTCAACATGGTATCAAGATAAAGATATTAATGAGATATTTGTAACTGTCTGGATTTTACATCTATAGCTTATGTCAGTTTGGACTTCCTTCCTTCCTTTCTTCCTTCCTTCCTTCTTCTCTTCCTCCCCCACCTCTTTCTTCCTTCCAAAGACTGTATTTCTTTATTTGACAGAGAGCTAGAGAGAGCAACATTTCAATAGCCACATGTGGCTCATGGGTTTCATTGTGGACTTTGCAACTCTAAGTAATAAAAGTACAGTAGTCCCCTTTTATTTGCAGTTTTGCTTTCCACAGTTTCTGTTACCTATGGCCAACCGTGGTCTGGAAGCAGATGACCCTCCTATCATGTCATCACAAGGTCAGCAGTGGTCCAATCCTACGTCACAATGCCTATATCGTTCACCTCACTTCATCTCATCACACAGTATTTGAACATCTCACATCAGCACAAGAAGGATGCATTACAGTACAATAAGATATTCTGAGAGAAAGACCACATTCACACATTTTTATTACAATATAATGCTATAATTGTTCTGTTTTATGTTACTACTGTTAATCCCTACTGTGCCTAATTTATAAATTAAACTTTACCATAGCTAGATATATATTGGAAAAAGCATTGGACATACAGTGTTTGGTACCACAAGCAAGCTGCAGACTCCCTGCCTATTCTGTTGAACCCTTCGCTCAACAGTTGCCTAAGGGCAGAGAACTTCTCCTGATCAAGCCTCCCTTGGCCATTTAGCTTCTACATTTACCAAGCACCTCCAATCTTACTGTCCACCAGGCATGAGGGGTTTCAGTTGGGTAATCCCTCTCCCCCATCTGCTGGGCTCAGAAATGTTACCAAGCACACCCCTCCTTTTTGCCCATCTCCTGTCAAGGGGCAGAAAAATGAGATCTAATACTTGCCCTGACTCAGGATGTCTTCAGAATGAGCCCAAATGCAAGAGAGCAGCAAACTTGCCAAAGAAAGAGACAGGCTGATAGCATTCAGCTTGGCATGCTCTAGCCATTTCCCATCCTTTTGTCTATAGCTGCTGTTCAACTATTTGACAAACTTCTATTTCTAGCCTTTCCATAAAAGTCTCCCTAGTTGGGGAAGTCGTGCACCTTTCATGGTTTCATAATAAACTGGAGGTAAGCACCAGTATGGAATCAAAGGAAATAAAACTCTAGTTGCTGCTGCTGCTAGGGCTGCCTTTTGAATGTGGCTTATACAATATTTCATCTGTGCTGACACCTTTCACTCTCAATTATTTGGGTGCTGTCAAAACAAATCAATCAAATTATAGCACTGTGTCTTCATGTTACCATTCTATTGTAAGTTAGCAACATTAGCTTTGAAATATATAGAAGTATAAATTTTATCTCTATTATTTATTTAATGCAACTTTCTCCCATGTGAGTTATTTTCCAAACACAGCAAACTCAAATTATCTTATGTCAAGTGTTGTATATATATATATACACATATATATGTACATATATATATATATATGTTCTGCTAAGAATTTCTAAAATAATGGCACACAGGGGAATGGAGATATGTAAGAATGTTTTAATGGACCTGCAGATTTGTGTTAATCCTAATCTGGTGAAAAATGGCAAATGGAATAAGTTTTGGGTTTTTTTTTTTAAAGTTTTGGCTAGAAAGTAGGTGAGTCTGGTTGATAAATATAATTGAGGTATTGATGACACTAATATCAAAGGAAAGATTAACGTGTAACCAAAGGATGTTCAGAGACTAATTTTGCTAGCAACAAGAGAACTCATTTCTTAAGAGAAATAATTTCCAAAAATTAAAATTACATTATCTGAACTACAGTTTTTCCCAGGCCCAGATATCCTCTTCTACCAAAACCCCAGTACCCTCAAGCTAAGCCCAACTCGCTGCTTCCTCTGCCCCGAATGGCTATAATGGGCATGACCCAAAGTGCTTTTTTTGTTTTTTAATTTTTTAAAAAGATTTTATTTATTTATTTGACAGACAGAGATTACAAGTAGGCAGGGAAAGAGAGGAGAAAGCAGGCTCTCCTCGGAGAAGAAAGCCCGATGTGGGGCTCGATCCCAGGACCCTGGGATCATGACCTGAGCCAAAAGCAGAGGCTTTAACCAACTGAGCCACCCAGGCGCCCCCAAAGTGCTTTTTAAAAAAACAATCTGAGGGTTTTGAAGGGGCGAGGGGTGGGAAGTTGGGTGAGCCTGGTGGTGGGTATTATGGAGGGCACGTATTGCATGGAGCACTGGGTGTGGTGCATAAACAATGAATTCCGGTACACTGAAAAGAAATTTTTAAAAAATTAAAAAAAAGAAGAATGGCAGGGGAGAAAAGACTCAAACATTTTCATTTTGAGATTTTAAGATGACAACGACATTTTAAAATAATAGATTTAAATCAGTGGAGTTACTTTTCAGCAAAAGAGCAACACTGTTGAAGCTTTTATGTACATGCTCTCAAAATAGCTTCTTTTATACATGGAAACTTGGCAGGTCTTCAGAAGATAAAGAGCAGACTGACAGACACAGTTTGTTGGCTCCTTCTTGTGGTACTCTGGCTATAAAACAGGTAAGCAACAACCAAAACTCCAACGTGAATGTGTAGATTGTGTCCAACGGGAGAATCCAAACACGAAGAATCAAGAAACCCCACATTCAGCTGGTATGGAGCAATATTAATGCACTGGGACCTCTCTCCTGGGTCTGTGCTGTGTCTACATCACCCTCTTCTGATGGCGTGAATTGTGTTCCTTCACTGACCTCTTCCTCTCCCAGAAAGCTCTTCCCTCCCTGGCTTCTATTATGTCTACCCGTCTCCTTCTCTTGCCTCCTACCCCTCTATATTTAACCCATCACCAGGTCTTCCCAAATGAACCTTGTTAATGTCTCCTAAATCAGTCTTCTGCTCTTCATCACTGTCACCGCGTCCCTTTCTCAGGATTACCACAGCAGCCTCTTTCCTAACTAGACTCTGAGTGCCTATCACAGTGCCTGGCAAAGAGCAGACGCTTAGTGAATATTTGTGAAATTGATCAATCAGTCTTTGTGCACAGCTCAGGACAGGAAAAAAGGACTAAGCTTTGCCCTGGAGGGGCTGAGAAATAATAGCTGTGACCTCTCACTGGAAAGCTGCCCTGCAAGAATCACACACGTAAGAAAAGACAGGACTTGCTTGGCGAAATGTACCTCTTCATTCTCTGAAAAGTGTGCAGAGGAGAAGGGAGGACCAGCTCCCACCTCCTTATTTTCAGTACCTCCCTCTCCCTGCCTGCCCCTTCCTCACGTCCCTCAGATACAGAAGACTTTTTTATTTTGGTTCCAGGGGAAATTTGAACACCCCATCCTGGTTCCCTCTCACCCTTGGTAATGGAGTGAGGCTGAGAAGCATTTCGAGCACAATCTTTTCCTTTGTTTAAGTTCAGTGCCAGTCTAGCGGCAGCCATCTTGGAGCAGAGCGCTGATGGCTGTTGCCTTGGAATCTAATCCAGTTTGCACATCCTAGTGTAGACACATTGCTGCATACCATCAAGAGCCCTGATGGATTTACAGCCTTATTATGTACAAACTGGGGATCACATTACTTCCCTGCCTTTTGCTTTGAAAATAAATGCTTTGGCTTTGCTTTGACATTTATGTGGCAGCTGGAAACCATTATCCTTTGACAATGCTTTATTCCATTGACAGTATCTCTTAAATACACAGTATACTAGTCATACTCCTCATTCATGTGCTTCCAGTTTAATCCATACCCCATTGCCTCAGTGATGCCTGCTTCAAGGATAATGTACTGCAGACCAGGCTCTCCAGGTATTTTAAATAAGAAGTCTGAAGCCTCAGAGATACTGAGGTTTGAAAAACTGCCGAAGTTAAGACACATGCAACAACTTTTGTAACTTCTTTATGGTGGATGGGGTATTATTGTACACTGTGTCATGTGGGGCTCTTCTGAATAACACTGCAAATATGAATTTATGCACTAGGTATTTTTAATATTGGACTTTGTGACAGCAAGCCACCTATCAGAGGTTGAGAAATCATCACATACTAAAAGCCAGAGTCCCTTCTTCTTGTTTCTGTAGCACTGATTACACTGCCTTTTCTGTGAGTGGTATCATGCTCACGAGGCCCCTGGGGATGCAACTTTCTGAGTGTAGGCATCACTGGAATAGCACGAAAGTAAATCTTTAGGAAAAGCAGCACACATGGCCACCTACTGTTTTCTTCTTCAAGAACAGTACCAGAATGCTCAGCACTCGTTTCTACCCCTCCCTGCTCCCTGACAATAAATCCTCCTTTGATCAATAAAATCATGGACATTTAAAGGCAATTTTACTGGTATTAAAGATTGCTCAGACATAATAAATGCACAGAGTTGCTTTGTGGTTGTATTGTTAATTTGAGAATTAATCCACTTTGAGTTGAGGGATGCTTTTTTAAAAAGGTGGTTAGAAGGTCAAGATGGCAGACCTATATAGACGTAATCTCCTCAATGCTAATGATGACGCTTTGGATATGACTTTTAACCTAAATGAGTATAAAGTATAAGAAGGAAAGCAATCACCATCATTTCTTACTGTCTAGAGTCTCCTGGTAACTCTGTCATATGCAGTGTTTTTCTTTTCCTCCCTCTGCGGGGTATGTGTGTGTTTGGGTTTCTTTCAAACAACTGGGATCAAATTGTGCACATGTGAAATCTTTACTATTTTAGAGTTCATTTGTACATCTGAAAAGCAGGGCCATTAACACTTTAATGGGAGAACCTGAGTCTTCTCATCTCCATGAAGCTTTCCCCAGCTTTCATTTCATTAACAGTTTTGTACTCCCATGTTCTTTTCTATGTTTTAACATAAGTTGGTAATTTATTGATATTTTATAAACACCACGCCACCTACTTCCCTTTTTTAAAAAATTGAGGTACATTTTACATACAGTAAAATTCACCCTTTCCAGCATTCTGTTTTAAAAGTCTGACACATAGACTCATGTAACCACCACCAGAATCAAGACAAGAGCACCATCGCGTCAGTCCCCCAAATTCCCCTGCACTGCTTTATAATCAACTCCTACTCCCAGCCCTGCCCTTGGTCACCACTGATCTCCTTCTGTCACTGTAATTTTGCCTTTTCCTGAATGTTACATAAGTGGAGTCATGCTTTTACATGTGTTTATGGGCTATTTTTAAAAGCCCCTAATTGTTCCATCTATTTGTAATCTATTTATTTTATTAAAGATTTTTATTTACTTATTTATTTGACAGACAGACACCACAAGTAGAGAGAGAGTCAGGCAGAGAGAGAGGAGGAAGCAGGCTCCCCGCTGAGTAGAGAGCCCAATGTGGGGCTCGATCCCAAGACCCTGAGATCATGACCTGAGCTGAAGGCAGAGGCCTTAACCACTGAGCCACCCAGGCACCCCTTGTAATCTATTTTTATATTTATCATTTGAATGTCACTACTTTAAGAAGTTGTTCTTGTGTTGTGTTCAAAGGAACCACATGGATAGCCCATGTTATCTCATGGACTAATGGAATTGTAGAATCTCAGTGTTGGAAGAATCTTCCAGGGAACTTAAGTCAAATGTTCATGCAGTATATTGTGCAATGTAGCACCTTGTAATAGAGTTTATAATTATGAGCTGGAGAAATGGCCCTGCCTTTAGGAGCATCCTCATTCCCACTGGCAGCAGGCTTGCGAAGGACCTGACTGGAAGTGATACAGGCCACTTCCAAGCCAAAGCTTTGAAGGCCATTGCTGTTCTTCCCTCTGTGATGAGAAAGACCTATCCTAGGAATAGGCTGCTTCTTTAGCCTGATCCTAGAATAAACACGTACAGCAAGGCTATTGCTGACTGCAGCCAAAACGTATTATTAAATAAAGACATAAACCTTGGTTGTACCTCACTGAGATTTTGTGCTTGTCTGTTACTATAGAATGACCTAGTGAAAGCTCAAAGAGAACCAGTGTCCTGTCCATCAGGTGGTTCCATCTTTCTTCATTGGCAATCTGTATGATTAACTTTTCTTAGCACCTCCAACTTCAACCTGGCACAGTCTTCATCTAGATATTGTATGGCTTTGTTGCTCGTGTCCTTTGGGTCTCTGTCTCTGTCCCCATCCCTGCCACCCTTCATCCTGTCCAATCTTCTTATCCCCTGCACGAGCACAGAGGTGCCTTCCGAGACTCTCTTCACTTTGTTTACGTTATACCCTAAGCTGAGATCATGACCTAATATGCTATGAAAGCTCAGTATTGAGTAAATAAATAAAATCAGTGAAAAGCAAAATCAAAAATAAATAAGGCTGTATCTTGTTAAGCTGGTATGTTTCTATTTACTGTCAGGTAATTAAAAGTATGGAATGTGATGTGTCTCCTCTTCGACTTGTCCCATTGTTCCAAATCTCCATCTAGGTTTCTTTTTTTCCTAATAAACAGTGTTTGGATTTTTTTGTTTCTTGTATGAAACCTGGTTTGAGTCCTTGGAATTACACAGGCATAACATATAAATGCAAAACTATATCCATGAAAATATCATTGTATAATTACGTCTTTAAGTGTGTTCATCTCTAACGCATTAGCCTTACAATGCCCACTCCTCTTGCACATGCAAGGTGTACGCAGCCCTCCTTCCTGCCCCTCTGGTCTGATTTCTTGCTACCTCAGACTCTTAACCTTCACTTGAACAACCAAAACTGTTCAGAGGACTCTAGACTCCATGTACCTCATGTCTTCTCCTCTACACTGAATGTTCTCTTTACTTCTTTTCACTTAACTGACTCCTACTTTAAAATCCATCCATCCATCCATCCAACCTTGAGCACTTATGAGCCAAGCACTTTTTGAGTTCTTGGGCCGTATCACCAAATGAAACACAGATGCCTATTGTATGGCTTACATTCTGAGGGCAGGACCAGAAAAACCACTACATCTTACAAACACATTAGATGCAGATATCATCCCTTAGACCATCAGTGCCAAGCATCACAATGCTGCTACCACTGCCCAATGTAGCTGTAGAAAGCATGACCCAAAGTGCTTATAGAGAAAGAATCAAAAATGTCTCAACCGTTTCTGAGATTTTAAGGCTCTGTAGAAGGTAGTGTTATGGAAAAAGGAAATAAAAGAAAGCAGGTAGGGGGGAGCAATAGTATTGAGGGGCTGTGGGGAGAAAGTAGGCTGATGTTTCTGCCTGAAGGGTCCTTCAGGCAGAGGAAATGTTCTGTGCAAAGGCCCTTGGGTATGTGTGTTTACAGAACACCAAGGAGGTCAGAGTGCCTGCACCCCGAGGCGGACTGAGTTGAAAGACAGAACTGTGGGAGTGAAAAAGCAAAAATAAATTAGACTGAAGATGTATGCCTTGGAAAAAACTGTGGCACCTGGAACTGGCTGAAAGCAAAAAGATCAGAAGCATTCTCGGTTTCTGAGAGAACCACATTCCCAAGGAAGCTACAAATCTTTAAAATACTGGAAATTTCAAGCAACCTCTTCAGCCCCCAGAGCTTCCATAAGCCATACATGGACTGAGGAAGTGCTCAAATAAAGGCATATTTCTCAACTTTCTCTTCAGATGTTGTCAAGAAAGATAATGGGCAGGGGAGAATCTTCCAGGGGTAGAGAGAAGGACCAAAGAGAACGGTGGCCAAGCATGCTTCCCAAGGGATGTCCAATGGAGGAACCTATTCCTACCCCCAGGGAAGGGGATCTTCACCATATCTGCCCTGATAAGACATCAGACTAGCTATGGATAAACCAGATGTGGCACATTCTTACAATGGAACACTGCTCAGAAATGCAAAGAAAGGAAACCCTGACACACACAACGGCATGGATGAATCTCAAAAACATGAGACTGAGCAAAAAAAAAAAAAAACCAGACACTAAAGCATACATACTATAGAAATCCATTTACATGAAGTTCTAGAACAAAAAAGTCCATAGTGATAGAAAGCAGGTCAGGGTTGCTTGCCTGGTTGGAAGGACAGGACTGACCACAAAGAGAAACAGGGGAATCTTTTGGGGAAAATGAAATGTCTTTTGTATTGACTGTGGTAGGCGGAGATTGCATGGATATACACAATTATCAACACCCATTGAGCTATACCCCCAAGATCCATGCATTTTATTGTATGTAAATGATGCCTCAATTCAAACAACAAATACCAACAAAACAAACAAAAAGGAACTGTGATATGACTCGCACATGAAATTCCTAAAACCAAAAGCATTCCCACATACTTTACCCTGAACAAGCTTTAATTTGGATAGTGAGAGAATACCAGGGCTGTTTTCCTGCCAGCATGAAGGGCAGGAAAACCACCCTTGGTCTTGATTTTTCAACTTGCCTTGAACCTAATTGCTTTTCCATGTTCAGGTTATGCAGCTCTCTCTAATGTATTTTTGGTCATTAATTTAAATGTTATTCTTGACTGAACTGAAATGTTCACACTTTGATATAAATCTCCTACGTAGCACATTTATATTCTCCATTTATGTTGCCCACAGTGATTAGTGGGTTATCTCTCAGCCTGTGCAATGAGGACAAGTCACTAACTTGAATCATCTGTCCTAGACGTAGACCCACCTCTGCTGTCCCATTAACCCTTCTGCTGCTTGTCACTTGTTTTAGGGTTCTATTTGTCTACATTTTCTGCCTCAATTGAAAAAAAAGCAGAAAACACAATCCATTTGCATGAGTTCCATCATGGGGACTTTATTCTGCCACATCAAAGAATAATCTCGTTCCCACACTAGGACAAATGCAAATTATATTTTTAACACTATTTGAGTGTCAGAATAGTAAGTAAATGGAAGCCTGACTTTTAAAAAAGTTCATAAAGTATGTGACAGAGCTTCCTTTGTCATTTTCCTTATTGAAGCTTGAGGGTCATCATGAGTCTCCTCTCACTGGTGTGCGTTCGCTGATAGTCTCCTGAGACTGAATCCCTGTGAGCAGAGGACAGACAAAGGACACAGCGATGGAAGGACCCAGAGTGGTGATGGTGGGAGGTGCTTGGCATGGGAAAGGGCTCTCAAAGGAGAGGGGAGAGAATGCAAAACTGTATCTATTTCATGCAAGGACATAGAGTGTTGAGGAGTAGATAATTCCTAGGTCTCATCTGAGTTTAGGGCACATCTGGGCTTGAATCCCAGCCAGAACTTCCACAGACTTCCCCTAAATTATTCAGAGCCTAGACCCCACCTGTGGCATCTTTGAGTTCAGAGCTGTTCTCCCTCTCTTTCCAGGCACACAGGAAGGCCTCCTGGTCTGTATGGCAATCTCAGCAGACAGGCCAATGCCTAGCCTTCTCCCTCAGTGCCCTTCTACTGATGAGGGAGGCCCTAGTGTTTCTCTTCAGCATATTGCACATGCTCCATTTCACATCATCCTGGCTCCCCCTTCCACTCACATTACACCTGACTGGACAGGAATGCATACTTCCACACAGGGCAGTCAATCTCTAGTCTGGCCAACGACCTACAAGATAGCCTAGAATGCAAAATCTCACCCCATCAGGAATTGGAATGTTGGTGAGTTTGAGCTGTTGATAGACATGGAGATGGGATAAAGATAGAGATGCTAGAGATTGCAATGGAGTGTTCCTAAGAGGTACATGGGTTGGGAAGATGCATGTACCCCAAGAAGTCAGAATGGAATATAAGTGAACTAAAATTAGGGGCTAGTCAGAAGTCAACCAACGCAGTAGAGAAGAGTCACATGGAGGTGCAGGGAAGAGTGGAGACAGGTTAGAAGTAGGGATACAGGCCTGTCTGCTCAGAGGGAATGAGACAGCCTGCAACTTGGTGGTTCACTGGATTCTCTGATCCCCAAACTCTAATCCCTATTGTCTAATCTCTAATTTTGCTGGGTTCTCTGATCTCCAAACCTCATGTCCAGGGCCCATGAGGCTGGGCCATAAGGTGTTCCTGGGATTCTGCAAGATTTCTCTCTCCTAATTCCCAGCCATTTCCTTACAAGAAAAGCCCTTCTTGGATGGCGTAGGTGTGCTCTCTTTCCTGCCTGGAAGGATCTGAGGAGAAAGGGGAAACAATCCCCAGGCTGTGCAGATGGGTTTCCTGCAGGTCTCTTTTTCAGCAATGCAAGCTTTCGTTGGACAAAATCTCAGAGCAAGGGCTTTAACCATGCTTTAATTGTGTAAGAGAACGCCTCTTGGTCTTGGGGACGTGAATGTCCTAACGGGAGCAATGAGTTAATTCCCAAATAAGTTATTCCTTTCAGTCCTTCTCATTAGAGGCCAGGTTTGTGAGTTAGAGTCGGAAAGTTAACAAGGGCACTCCTCACAAGCACATGGCTCCCATCACCCTAGGAGGCTCAGAATCTGGGCAGACTGCTGGAGATAGCAGGGGAGATGCCAAACGGATTTTGGAAAAGATCCCTAGACCAGGCTTCCTTAAACTGTCGTGTAAGTAGGAATCTCCTGGGACTCTTTTTAAAATGCAGATTCTGTTCCATGAGCCTGAATTTCTAGTAAGCTCCCATGAGGGGCTGATACCGGCTGGCAGGAAGTACGCTCAGGGAGGACACAGTGATAGGACCCCTGCTGCCTAAGCAGAGAAAAGCTGTTCAGTGTAACATGATGTAATTAGTGCTCATTAAAATACATGCATGAATCATGGCCTCTGAGGGTCTGAGAGCAATTCCATGTCACTTGACAGTGAACATAAATGAACCACCTCCCAATCCCTTTAGTAAAGAAGATACTTGAAAACTTATCCCTGAATGCCAAACCATGATGAAACCGATGTCAGCACTTTTCTTTCATGGCAAACTTGTAGCTTTTGAGCTAGAAGCATGGACAGGCTAAAGGGCTGGGCAGGAAGGTTGGAGGAGAGTCAGAGAGAATTCCAGCTGGCAGGCTTCTTTCATGAATAAACCTTAACATTTCACAATGAGGAAAGGGGGAACCATCCAGGGCCAAGTGTATAGGTTGGAAATAGGTTCTATTCCAGAGTAGGGGTTTAACACTTAAGACCCTCACATTGACAGATCACAGCTCTTTTATAAAACCACCCAAGATGGTGCAGTGTTAATTAGTGTTGGGGAGACTTACCTATGGTTTCAAGACTCTTAAAAGCCTTGGAGGCTACTGTGCTCCTTGTCTAAGGTGGGCCATGGGGAGGGGCAGAGCATTCTACCCTGTCAATGACACAACTGTGTGTAAGGACTTCCTCTGGGGTATCATAGCCCATGAGACAGGTTGCCATCCTCAAAAGAGCCTGAGACTGTATTATGTCAAGGATTGGCTCAGTCTCAAAGTCAACCAGGACTCCAGCAGATGGACTGCCAGCCAGCCAGCTACCATCCCTGGAGTCCCACCACCTTCTGTGATATAACCTGGAAAACCACACAAACCACAGACACTGCCTATGGATTGCCAAGGGCTATAGTATGTTTCCTAAAGGGGGTGAGATCACCCTTGGGTTAGATGCTGGCCGACAAGGTAGCCAACTGCCATTGCCCTTCTGGTGGTGAACACCCATCTTGGGCACTGTGGAGCCATTTACCTGATTCTCATTCTTATTTCCCCTGGACTTCTGGCAGAGTGACCAACTCCTTCTTGTTTGCCCAGGACTATCCTGATTTTAACAGTGAAAGTCGCACATCCCTAGAAAAGCCCCAGTCACCAGCAAACCAGGACATTTTTTTACTTCTCAAACTAGTGAGGTCTGGGTGGTCAAGAAATCATGTGGGAAGATATGAAAGGAAGAGGAAGGCCCAACAGAACTGCATGGGAATTTACCTGGATCCTAACAGTGACTTAGGAATGGGGATTCATTCACAAGGTTATTAAAGAACAAAGTGTTGGAGGAGAGGCTTGAGTGTTAAGACTGTTGAGGAAGGTTTCCTTATAACAGGCTGACTTGCAACCAGGAGGTGTTTTATTTTAATGACCTTACCACCTGCCTTCCAACATCACTGAGATGACAAAGGGAGACATGTTTCCTTGTGTTTGTGCAGTAGACAAGAGCTTGACCATCAACTCCAATCAACACACTTCTGAAGATGAGACCATTAAGAAAATCATGTAAGAAGCACCAAGCAGTAAAAAGAGTCAGAACTCTTATTGAACTGACTCACTCAGGACACAAATCTTAGGATTTCTTTTCTGAAACCGAAAGTGCCCCAAAGAACCAAATTCCAAACTATAAGCACATCCAAAATCTGATATTTAAAGAAAAGAGAAAATCTTGATGGAAGTCCACATTCCACATTAGTCCACTGTCACTAACTTTGAGCCCTTAAAATAACCAGGTAATAAAATCCTAAGAACACCAAATCATAATAAAGATACAACAAGCTTGATTTTTTGGACTCTGACTTTGGCATCTATTTTAACCAAGCAAGATTAATTCATGACCTAGGAGCTCTGTGAGCTTATGTTTATTTATAATATTCAATATTCCCATAAGCACAGATGTTGCAAATGGAAGGTTGCATTTTGATAATGCCCATTTCTTCATTAAGATTTCATCATCCACCTGCATTAGAAAGCCTCTCCCTACACTTTGTTACTTCTGCTTTCACCTGCTTTATTCCTGCCTTATTTGCTTAATCTTGGGATCCTGGCTCCCAGGCACTCTCAAATTTTAAACAAGTAAAGTTTGTGCATTAGCGTGTCCTGGGCATGCATGATTTATGAATGGCGGGCTTCTTGGCACAATTTAATGGTATGAGAGAGACTTCGTTTTAAACATTAAAGGGAAAGTCAAGAAGTGGCAACAGTAGGTGGGATATTAGAACATACGGTGTGTAAAAAAGTTTGGGTTGAGAATTAACTAGTTCTTCTTTGGTTTGTTTCTTAGTCTTTGGGCTGATGACATTTGACCAACTACAAAAAGTACTTTAAGTTGTTACTCTGATAACTTAACCCATTGAACTCACTCTGAAAAAAAAAAAAAAAAAGCAAGCAAGCAGAAAAATTTCTTTCTAATTGCTAACATTCCTACCAATGGGGAAAACAAACACCTTTGAACAGCCCCAAACAAATTCATTTTCTGTGTTAGGCATCCTAATCCTATCATATTCTGGTCATTTTTCACCATAAAATTCTTCCTTTGACAGAATCTTTTGTAAATCAGTCTATCAATTCAGTATTAGCAAATCTTTCCTAGAAAAGTGAAACCCTTTGTAAAACCAAAAGAAATATCCTTCCAGAGTTAAATGAGTCCAGCTCTTATTAAATGCCCACATAATATAAAGGCCCGATCTACAAGTCTGTTTTTCTCATTATAAAGTATGATCCCAAATAATACATTTCTGTTTAATAATTAAAACTAAAAATACTTAGCAAGAGAACAATAATTAAGACTTCCAAATGCTACCTTGTATGGGAGATGTTCTAACCACTTCTCACACAAACATATCATGTATAACCTTTCTTTGCAGATGGCTACACTGAAGAAGTCACGAAATCATAATCTGGGTCCTCAAATAACAACACAATAATTTGACATCTAAGTTTTTGATGATTTGCAGGACTGACAAAACCCGAGGCTTGAGCAAGCTAGGGATTCACACACAACCTGAAACTTTGCTTCCTACACAAGCCTTCCATCTCCCTTGATAATGGGGGCAGCTCTGAACCACATACACCAGCCGAAGGCATGTGAGCACAGCAAAGAACAACAGGCAGCAGATAGAGCCCTACGTGGCGCAAGGAGACAATGGGTTACCTTGTAGATTTTGCAATGGTAGAGTCATTATGCCTCCGGCTGCAGCGGCTGCTACCAGTCCTTGGATGTTGGTGAGATTCGCGGTAGGCAATGTGAGGACAAGTCCTTGTTGTCCTCCTAGCTGTCCCGCCATGTTGAAGGGGATGAGGATGGGCTGGTTGAGGGCCGGCGTGCCTCCTGGCATCACGCCAGCGACAGCAGAGGCCAACTGTTGTGCTGTCAGAAGTGGCTGGAAGGAAACAGAAAATCCTAGCTCACTTTCCAGTAGAACCAAGATGTGGCCTTGCAGAGCATTTTCTTCTCAGGGTCTAGTTCTAGCAGAGTCCAAAATTTCCTGAACAAGGAGTAAACACACATGCTCTGTTCCAGAACAAACCAGTAGGAAAAAAAATTGAAATCACATTTCATTTATTTCCTTGGAAAACTTCATTTGGTTTGGATTTCTTTTGAGGAACTCAAATACCTTTAAAAGTAAGACCTTACACTTATATATTATTTTTCTAATGAATTTCCATTTGATCTTAACCTTACATATTTGAAATTCTTTGCTAATTTTTTCTTTCTTGTTCCAGAAAGAACTCATTGGCATCAGAGGGTTTCGTTTCGTTCCGTTTTGTTTTGGCTCAAAAGTAGCAATCTACTATTATTTATTTATTTATTTATTAAGTTAACAAAAATGTAATTTAAAAAAAAAATTTTTTTTAAGATTTCATTTATTTATTAGTGAGAGAGAGAGAGAGAGAGAGAGAGCGAGCACAGGCAGACAGAGAGGCAGGCAGAGGCAGAGGGAGGAGCAGGCTCCCTGCCGAGGGAGGAGCAGGCTCCCTGCCGAGCAAGGAGCTCGATGTGGGACTCATCCCAGGACACTGGGATCATGACCTGAGCCAAAGGCAGCTGCTTAACAAACTGAGCCACCCAGGCGTCCCCAAAAATGTAATTTTTTAAATTTATTTTTTATTTATATTTTTTATTTGTTAAGTTAACAAAAATGATGTAAAATAAATAGTTACAACACGCTGGTAGGTCTCTAGTGTCACCATTATGTGGATTTAGGATGTACACACAATTGTAAGCCTTTTGGAAAGAAATTTGGAAATCTATATCAAGAGCTGCAAAATATTCAACCCGTCCTGGCTCAGAATATACTCCTGGGATGTAGATACCATTCAAAAAGACAAAAAACAAATGGATAAAATGTTGAAAAATAATTTATATATAAAAATATATAAATGTTGAAAATATAATGTTTGTTATAGTACTAAACCTGACAAAGTATTACACGGTCTTTAAAGTAGATCAATATGGCCGCCTCTTTAGAAAAACAGAAAATGTTTATAATACGAGAATACACAAAATAAACTGGATAATCATTCAACAGTGACAATGAAATCTCTGAAATGGTAAAATTGTGTCTGTATACTAACAGTTCTGAAAAAAGCAGAGGAAAACAAATGTGTTGGCATTTGATGTGGATAAGCTGGAAAAGCTTTTGAAGATGGCTTTTCCTATTACTCTAACATCCTTTGCTCAGTTCATACAAGATCAGAAACACGGGTTTGTGCCCACCCTTCGTCCAATAGCCATTGCTCAATGTGGAAAGGCAGCGCCGCGATGTGCGTGGTGGGCACTAAGCGTCTTTGAGCCCGGATGTGGGCTCTTCACCGAGATGACCTAGGCAGGATTCCTGTGCTGAGTGGGCCACGTGACCGGAAGGGTCATTGGTTTTACAGTCCTCTATCCGGGACCTTCACTGCTCTCTTTTGGGAACCACGTGACAGATTTTCTTCTGGAGGAACCGAGACAAAACTCTTATGGAGGAGTGGCAACTTTTTTTTGTTCTTGATGCAGCATGAATCTATAAAGTAACAGGTAATTAAATATAGGCATAATACAAAGCCCAATGAATTATAGGCAGGCACTATTCTAATATTGCCATGTGTGTATTAATGCAGTTGTCCTACTGGTGAGATACAGAGCGATTAGTAATTTGCCCAGAACCCCGTATCTGGTGGGCTTGGGAGGGGGGTGGTCATGCCAAGGCAGGCTCCTCCAGAACCCATGGCTCACCCCTTTCTGGCCATGCCCTCTCAGGCATGGAAGTGATTCAGAGGAAGTGGGGCTGCCCTATTTGCAGAAGGAGGGGAGGAGGGCTGAACCCGTTTTCTGGCCGCTGCCTATAGCCTCCCCTCATGGCTCCTTCCGGTGAGGCCTCTGCAGAAGCCCTGGGACACCAGATGCAGCCTGGTTTTAGACCACTCCAGACTCCACGGGCCTAGCCCCTATTTGTTAGAGTCTACTAAATTCACAAAAAGTAACTGCCTCTCTTTAGAAAAATAATAATAATAATAGAGCTGCCCTAAAGCACAAAACCAACATATTTTCCAAGAGTAAACACAAAAGTGATAAACTGGTTCTCCAATCACTGATTTTCTATCACTGCCCACAGCAATATCATAAGAGGGGAGGCAAATGGCTGGTTCTCAGACCAGGCAGGTCAGAGATTTGGGAGGTTGGTATGTAGTATATTTTTAAATTGAATTCTTGGAGTAGAAGCAGGGCATGCATTCTCTAGCTTGTCAAGGTGCCAACCATTTCTCACTGTCTGGGTCTGTCACACACTTACCTGTCCCAGAGGCATGACTTTGTCACCCCTGGTATGTTCACATACATGCAGATGCATGCATGCACACACACACAATGTCACAAGCATGGAATTTTTAGAAAAGGCATAGCCAGGAGATTCCGGCTTCCGAGAGTCCCAGTAGAACCTTCTCTGGGCTTCCATAGACGAGCAGACCCCTCCCCAGCCTTTCTGTCCTTGATCACCAAGGCATGCATGCTCTAAGATGAATGTTAGGATCTGAGACCACAGGGAGACTTGGTGGCTACTGGAACAAAAGGGAGGACCAACCCAAGCACTACATGTGGGTTTCCAAGTCTTGAATTGGTGAGCCCTCAAAGGGCTGAAAGTGATTAATTTTCAGGAATAACAATGACTACAAAGGGGAAGGATGGGCTCCCATAGCTGACTCTTCTCCCATAAAAGCAGGTGAACTCTGAACGCTACCCACTAAATGCCAGAGCTAAATGACAATGGCCAAGAGCCCAGCTCTCATAATTGTCTTCTACACCTCCATATAACCATACCAGGCTGCAAAAAACAAATATTGGACTTTAAAAAATAATGAATGTATTTCCTTATTAATGCAAGAGCTGTATGTGATGTACAGTATTGTCAAACCCAATAAGCTGAACTTGCATTAAAATTGCATTAACTTTTTTATATTAAATCACATCCTGTATTTCAAAAATGGTTCCAGTAAGGTTGAAATAACTTAATTTTCTTCACACCCCAGTCATTAAAGTTTTACTTTCTCGAAAACTACGTGGTAACCAACAGCACATTGGTAAGTTATAAGAAGATGAAAAAAAAAGTTTCCAAATGATTAAAACCAACATTGCCTTTAAAAAGAGAGGAGTTCTGCAAACACTTTTTTTTCCTTGATGGCATTTAATAAATAATGCAGTCATACAGTTTCCCACACAAAAATTTATCACCATGTTTGCTCTGTTGGAGTTGATTGGATTTAACTCATTACTATTTATTCGGTTATTTATATGGTTAAACCATCCTAAATGCAGCCTAATGGAAAAGCAGTCGAGAGATACTGACCTGCGGCCCAACTGGGAAAGGGGGGTGGTTCTGACTGGCCTGGTGTTGGTCAGGAGTGCCTGGGTCTGATAGAGCCGGGTTTCCTCTGGCCCCTGGAATTCAAAAGAGAGGTGCTCCCTTTAATAGAAGATCCAGCCCGGGAACTGCCCATGACCCCATTTTCCTGTGATGTCACATAACATTAAGGTACAGATGACATGCCAGAGTGGTTTATCAATAGCTTCAGTGTTCAAATCACTTGCCAACTGCATAAATTATGCTAACGGATATTCAGGATGGCCAGTCATTCTGGGAGGGAGAAGGCTGGGACGGGGGTGGGGGAGGATAGTGACACCATC